>KZ105244.1:0-35405 GCA_000504405.2 Mycosphaerella sp. Ston1 | reverse complement strand
AGAGCTGTTTAAACCTAGCGACGATCCAGAATCACGGCTTCCTATACGCTGACGGGTAGACTAACGATCGGCTGTGGGAGGTGACTGTATGTTGGAAGCTCAGGACATAGAACCTTGTTGCTCTTGTTCATTTTTGACATCCTGGCCATGGCATGCCCATGCGATGTTGGGGGACCGTTCCATGTTGGTAAATTGTTGGGTGTCGCCGTGCCGGTCGTTCCACTGATTTATAAAGGAGTACAGTAGTCCAAGAGTGTTATTTAATATGCGTTAGACTGGACTTCTTTGTCATCAGACTCTCGAATTTGCAAACAACCTCAACAAGCACTCTTCTGCAAAGATGGTCTGGACCATGAAAGTAGCTGCAGCTATCGCTCTCAGCTTCCTGTAGGTCCGAGCCTTGCGTAATAACTGCTCTTGGATAGATCTTGCTAACTTGAGACTCGTGCAGTCTTTCAGCAGCTCCAGCTTCAGGTTCAGACGACCTGGCGTACTGTCTTTGCGCAGATCCTCAAAAGGGCGCACCAGACACCAAGATCACCAAATTGGTCTGTGTGAGCTATTCGAATGTCACTATGTCACGCCACAATGATGACCCTCGATCACACGCATTCACCACCGTAAGTCCGGACTTGCCGCAGAATGTCAATCAGGAGTGAAATGCTAATGGGGTATAGTGCGAGGATGTTGGTGAAGACCGTTTCAAGGCTTTTGGTGACGATTGTGTCCGTGCTTATGGTGACAACCCGCCGGGCAATGGTGTAGAAGGTGCTGTTTGTTGTACAAAATCAAAGAATGACGACGGCACGTGCGATAACTTTCCGCCATACCATGCGCCTCCGCCATAATGTATGCTTGGCATCGACCAAGGCAGAATGGCAGATAAGGACTCGTCACTAGCAGAGCGATGAGCCGATATGGATTGCGTGTATCGGTCAAGTGTATCATAATACTTTCGAAAGGAGGACTTCTCGCGTCGTTGAAAAGATCGTAAGCTTGCTGAGCTTGAGGGTCAATTTCGATCGGGCGTCGCTCGTCGCTGACCATATTATCCTGGGATGTTTGACAGTAGGAGGCTGAAGTATGCAGACCGAATTCGAAAGTAAGGTAGTTGGAACAGACCTCGATGTCGCTATCAGAAGGCGATACCGAAAGACCGTAGCATAAGATTCACTCGTGAGCTGAAACAACGGCGACTGCTAGAACTAGCCAGTCGCCGATCCACAGTGCAGGGAATTGACAGAAAGTCAGAAACGGCAGCCGTGCATGTCTACATGTCGTTTGGGGGCTCATGTCGAGACTTCAAGGCTCAAATTTGACAGCCCAAGGTTTTCGTTGGTTTCAGCCCTGCTTCAGATGTTCCCGACAGGATGACCGTATAGCAGGTATGGAAGAGTCAATCAAAGCTGCTGTTGTGAGAATATAAAGTCCTCTCCTGCATCACTCTGGCGCATAGGACCATTTCGCGTGCAAACCATCACGATGTCTGGTGTTGCAGAGGCAGGAGAAAACCGCGTATCCACGGGCACCACAACAGCACCTCCATCATATGAGGTTTCCATCGATCTTGGACAGATCATAAAGGACACTGGTGACGGAGTGGCTCTGTTGCGTCGCGATCTGTATCATGTCACGGCAAATGCAGAGCTCGTGCCTCAGTTGGCAAGCTCGATATCCAATTTGAAGCAGGAAGTGGAGGACTTGAAGGCGATGATGGATATCAACATGAAGGCCATGTGCGAGCGGCTGAAAGTACCGTTCACGAGCTGTGAAGAGGTTCAGAGCAGCCGACGGCGAGAAGAGGGTGCAGCAGCAGCGGGAAGTCGGTGGCAGCGAAGAGTCGACTATAAAGCGCAATCGTCAGCGCCGATGTGGACGTCTCGGAGAAGAGGAAGTAGTGGAGGCAGCGAGTGATGATCAAGCCGTCCCACGACCTTTCCCGGCTCTGTCCACCGTGCCGACGACCCGACAGGAAATGCCATACCTTAGACTACTGTACGGAGTACTCGGTATACAGCTCCACTGCCACAAATTACGACACCCACAACACATAGAACCACTACGCAGAGCGTCGGTGCGTGATGTCTGCAGCAGCTTCCGTGGCCGTGGCCGTCATCGGCTCGCTGAACATGGACTTCGTGACCAGGACATCGCGTCTGCCTCGTCCCGGCGAGACACTGCAAGCAATCTCATTCGACACGGGCTTCGGGGGCAAAGGCGCGAACCAAGCAGTGGGCGCTGCCCGCCTCGCTGGCAACGGAGTCAAAGTGCGCTTGATCGGGGCCGTCGGCGACGATGGCTTTGGCAACGAGTATTTCGAGGCCCTGGCCAAAGAGGGCATTGACACCAGTGGCGTGCGGATGTTGGAGGGGGAGAAGACTGGAGTCACCAACATTGTCGTGGACGCGAGCGGCGACAACCGCATCATGTTCGTTGCCAACGCGAACATGGCTTTCAAAGACGACGAGGATCTGGTCACGGGCCAGGAAGGAGATGTCCTTGTTCTGCAGCTCGAGATTCCGTTCAAGACCGTGAGTTTCTCCCTTCCTCTCCGCCGGCCAAAATCAGTAATCGTGACATGTTGATGGCCAAGGTAGGTTCTCTACAACATGCGCAAGGCACGCGAGAGTGGAAAGCATGTCATCTTCAACCCAGCCCCTGCTACGGAGCTGCCTCCAGATGCGTTCCCAGACATGGATACGCTTATCATGAACGAGACAGAGGCTGCGATCCTGGCCGGTCAGTCCGAAGCCACGACGACAGACCAGGCCAGCCTATTACAGCAGTGCAGACAGTTCCTGGAGAAAGGTGTCCGAGAAGCAGTAGTTATTACTCTCGGTGGCGAAGGGTTGGTTTATGCCACTGCTTCGGGGGCGTCAGGCCATGTTGGCGCACACAAGGTCAAGGTGGTCGACACAACAGCCGCCGGAGATACATTTGTAGGAGGCTATGCCGTGCAGAGAGCGAGACAAGTCTCTGGGGATTTCGACTTCAAGCAAGCACTGGAATTCGCGACACTAGCTGCATCGAAGACTGTGGAGAAGGAGGGTGCTATGGCGGCTATACCGTACCTTAAGGACTTGTAGCTTGAACGCCTGTCACGTTGTCCTCATTCTATCTCCGAAGCACGTTGCGATTTCGCCTAAGCCTGCATACTCACTGCTCATCCAGCTCAAGCAGAGACACAAGTCTCTTTCATTTGTGGCTGGAAACCATCAGAGACGTTACGACACATGTCTTATGCCCTATCGAACGACAGCCTCATAGCCTGCAATCTCTCCGATTATGTTCCATCTCAAGCACCCAGTAATGTAGTCCAGTTCACATCTGTTGATATATAAGCACACAATCCACCTACCTGTTGCCTCGCACTCAGACCTCAAATCAATCACCCCCCCCAACCCAATTCTCCATCATGTCGACCAACAACAACAACAACAACAACCACTACCACTACCACCAAAACAACAACCAAAACAAGTCCACGAAACAAACAGCTTTCATCAAAACATTGAAACGCATCAAAGTCATGCCACCACCACCCGACCGTCGTCCAACCCTCACGACTGATATCACCAAACATAGATATCATCCCGTCAATCACGGACCACAAGCCTTTCACGATGTGCTCAAGATTTTTCACGAAGAGAAAGAGAAAAAAGAAAAAGAGAAAGAGAAGAAAGAAGAAAGAAAAAGATAGAAGGATGATAAGGTAGAGTGAGACAAAGACGATGGAGCAATTTCTCCCCATTCTCAAAAAATGGGCGAAAAGAAAGAATGGGGGTATCTTATGGCTTCGGAAAGAAATTATGTTTGTATGTACAACTTCTCAGGAGGAAATTCAACTACCAAAAAAAATCACAATGTAGAACAATTAGGGGGGGTATGGCGCTCTTGCTAGCTCGCTCGCTCGCTCGCTCACTCAAAGGGTATATCCACCAGGACTAATTTCTCCCCATCCCCTCAGCGGTCTACTATCCTCCAACTCCACAACCCACCACAAAGCCTGCTTGGCTTTGTCAATCTCCCTGCTCAACTCATGTGCTCTAGCAAGCATGGACCATGCCTCCGAATCATCCCATCCAGTTCCCAACTTCGTCAAGGTTGACAATAACATGTAAGCCCGGTCGCGAGCAGCAAGGCGGTTGAGCTCGGCGGGAGAAGGCTCGTTCTCACGTGCTCCCGTGTGTTTGGGGTGATTGTCATTGACCAAGGAAGGCCTGTGGGACGGCTCCGTGGTCGAAGCCGTGTTTGGTCTGGTGAGCGAAGGCTGGGCTTCGCTGATTAGAGAGCCTGATGTCAATAGCAGAGGAGGCTGTGTTGAAGGTAGAGGTTCTTCAGCTGGAATCTTTTGTTCATATATGTCCAGCAAGAGATCCGACAGGCCGATGATACCTGCGCTATGGTCGGGATAGTACGAGAGCGATTGTTCGTATGCTGCAATAGCCTCAAATGGCTGTTGGCGAGTGGCCGCGAGGAGCGCTTTCTGTCATGTGTTAGTAATGTGCGATTGATCGGTAATCTAGCACCACTTACTGTTGACCAGACATCCGCCCACAACTCGTCTATGCTTTTGCTGCCACCCCAACCCTTCTCGTACAGCCTTCGGGCATTCACGCCATCTGGGGAAGCTGCAAACTCTACTTCCAAGGACTCTACCAGTTTCGAAGCATGATCCACGGCATTCTGAGCATCATCGTACGACTCTGCTCGCACATACAGACCCGCGACGAAAAGCCACGTCTTGATCAACACGCCAACCTTATGCCGCCGTTCGTGCATCGGTGATAGATGTGACTCAGGCACTGTCGTACCAGCCGCTGGATGTGGCGCCGGTAGCCGGACGTCTTGAACAGGCGGCTGGTCCGGGTGGCCGGCTGGCGGTGGGAGGGATGTGTCGTGCGACGCATTGTGCGCGATCTCAGGTAAAGGCTGCCCTGGTGTGACGTTCGAACTTTGTGCTATCTTGACAGCGGTCGCGGTCGTCTCACTTGGCTGTAAATTTTCGTCTGTACCGGTAACGCTGACTACTGACGTTCTTGCTGAAAGACTATTGCTCTGATGCTTGTGGAATGGCAGATGCAGGTGGTGAGAGTGGTGTTTTTTCTCCGCCGGGTTGCCATCCTCATTAGTGATGGTGATGGCGATCGGTGCGCTTGTTCCTTGACCGTTCGTCGCTGGCCGAAGAGTGCCATCTGTTGAGGTGACCGATCGTTTGCGCAGAGTATTCTTCTCAGCATTACTGCTGCGTCGGGATATGGCTGACCTCGGCCGTATGCTACCTGTGATGCTGCGAAGTGTACCGCCGAAACGAGACGTCGCAGTGGTGGCTGCGGTCTGAGGCGGTCTCGAAACACTGATGGTGACATGCTCCGGATTGCCGAAAAGTCTCGAATAAAGCCCCAACAGACTATCGGTCATATCGATAGCAGCATCCGGTCCCTCCATCAGCTCGACCAACAGAATCTGACTCATCCTGATTTGCAGTATACTCTCCCTCTCGAAACCCTCTGTTTGAGCGACAAAGCCCGAGGTTGAAGCAGTCGACACTGCAATCTTCTCGGGATCGAGAGAAGCGTGATTAGCAGTCTGACCGAACAGTAGTTGAGAGTTACCGAATTGTCTATACGCTGCCTCGCAGATCTGCGCGGCTGTATCGTGTTTGTCTTGCGCAGAGAGACACAATGCAAGTAGATGCCACAACGATAACAGTCTTCTTTCACGCTCGTGGTTTTGCTGTGAAGCTGCCTCTCCATTGAGCATGACCGATCCGGTTAGTGCACCACGAATTACTTCTATCGCGCCAGGGACATCTCGAGACGCAGCGAGGACGAGTGCAAGTGCATGTGCGGTACCAATGCTACCCGGCTCAAGCCTCTGAGCTTGTCGAAGATTGTCTGTCGCTTCACTGAACATGGACGACCTCTCAGCGGAGTCATAGGTTAGATGCGCCCAGTGTGCTCTGCAGATTCCAATGGATCGATATGCAGCTGCCAGTGTTGTAGGCTGCAGTGAAGTGTCTTTGGGCTGTGAAGCAGAGCGGGCACGTTCGCCGGTGTCCCCGTTTGTATGAGGAGCCTCGCCAGTATGTGGTCGCTGCTGCGCTAGCCATCTCGACATTGCGTTGACAATCTCGTTGGCCTTTTCAGCCTGGTCTCGGTCGCCATATCTGCACAGCAACCGAACAGCATCAGCAGCCGTGAGCATAGCGGTATCGTCGTTGTCAGAGCCAAGTTCGTGTTTGCCAGTCTTCGACGCACGCGCCTTTGCCTTGTCGACGATCTCCATGTAACTGTCAAAAGCGTGCATCGCTAGATCGAACTCACCCAGTGCTGCATGAACTGTGAATAGCTGTCGTAGTAACGCGGTCGAATGAAACGTCTTGGCCGAAGCGCGGTACAGGATGTCCAGTGTGACGCGAGAAACCGCGCTTCTGCCACCCTTTCCAACGTCAACGTCGCTCCAGTCTGGGCCCGTGAATTGACGCCAATTGGCTACCACTTGAGCTGTCCACTCCTCCACTTCAACATTCGATTCGCTTGCCTTTGGGAATTTGGTCTCTTCTAGCAGAAGCGTCTCGTATACTGTTTCCACATGTTGCATCTCTGCCCTCTGCCGCTGCTTCATCGTTGTTCGCTGTTCATCGGGTATTATTGTGTTTGAGAAAACGAATGCATCAGCGCCTGGACTGGCATACGGACTGTATAGCAGATCGAGCTGCAGCACTGTAGAAAGCAAATCATGATAGGCCTTCCAAACTGCTCGTCGGGGCACGTCCAAGCGACTTGCGGAAGTAGTGCTGCGTGGTGAAGCTGGAGCCCTTTGCCAGAAGTCATCCCAAGCCTTGAATGAGTAGTAACTCTCGCTCAGGTCCTGTATCGAGGGCGAGGGCAGCCTCTTCACTGTATACATGCATGCTCGCCCAAGCAGTCTCTCAGTCCATTGGCGCAATTCTGGAGTCCTATAACCTGGAGTTCGCGAGATTGCAGCCTGGTAACTCTCCCTCGTATCACTGAGCCGTCCACTTGCTTCGAGACATGACGCCATGATGTACGCTGCCTTGATCTCACAGACTTCCAACCAGCCCAACGCGGCAGTTCCACCAATCTCAGGTTTCGACGTCGTCGCTGTGGCAGAAGGAAGGGCTTTCAGAGCATCTGTGGGTGCCTCTTGTATCCAGTGGATCTGTGCCAGACATGTCCGGGCAATGAAAGCATCGTCTGGGTGCTTCGTTTCAGCTGTCGATATCGCTTCGAGGAGTCGTGGCACCACTTCGCCCAGGCTGTGGATGCTCGTCGCAGTGGCGGAGGAGGCAGACGTCGGGCGGTGCGAGGCAGCGGCAGCCTGTGCTTCGGCTCGTGCAGCGAGCGTGAGACCTGCGATTCGAGGCTTCAGGTTCAGCGGTCGTTCAGTTTACTGTCGTCAAGGCTGGGCTGGTCTGGTCTGATGGAAACATACACTTCCTCTGCGGCGCGTGTTTCTCTACCTTGCGCGCCAGCTCCGGCACGTCTGCCCAGTGGCCATTCGACAGCGCCGCGTCCAACAAGCCCACATATCGCACGCCCTTTTCAGCATTCGGGGCCTTCTTCACTAAGCTGCCCATGATGGCGGACCAGAGGCGTTGCAGGGACGATGGGCAGTGCTAATGGAGCGGCATCGTCAGTCCAACATGGTATGGGGACGCAGTGTGGTCGAGGAAGCCTGCGCAGCGAGAACACTGTGCTACACCGAATCCTAGATTTTGACTGCAACACCGACACGTAAAAGGTAGACACGGAGACGGGAACGTGTAGCAACGGCCCCTGTCATTGGTGAACCTCGGCGCTTCGGGGAAGCATTTTTTCCGAGTACTGCATAAAATATATTTTCCTGGAACGCGATCACTTCAAAACTCATACGTCTCGAACATCAATCGCATGGCACAGTCGACCGCGACTTTGCGCGCTCTGACCTATCGTCTGACCTCGACGCCAACCCAACAGCTTCCTGCCATCACCCTACAGATCGCCGGAGCTCTGTGGAACTGCAAAGACATCCTCTCACTCTCGACAGATTCAAAGGCCGCGGGCGAAGCTGCAACAGCGGTCCATCGCTTCAAGGTATGCATCATCATCTTCCTATTCGCATTACATGATGAAGCATTTGGATACAAAACAAAACACCCACCGAGAGCGCAAAACCATGTGGATATCTCCGTTGCCTTCCTTCTGATCTATGCGTACTCTACCCACTCGCTGCCTCCTGTCGAGGAAATAATATGTGCTGATCGGCTATACTGCATACCTAGACACAGCTCAATACGCTACTACAGGATAGGACTGTTGAAGGACGATGGGCTGCCGTAGTCTTGACCAAGGCGGCCATTGAAGCCGGCGGCCTTGAAGTTCTCAGCAAGTCAAACCCTTGGGTGAAGCATCTGCTGGGAATTCTCAAGCGCCCTGACCCTCCAACAACACGAAGTCTGGTCGTCATCACCCTGACCCGAATATTCATGCTCACGTGGAACTACTCCAATCTGATACGTGAAATCACCACGCCTGCGTTGACTACATTCATTCCAGCCTGTATTTCGAACATTGAAAATAAGCGATGCTCGGGCAGCGAATTTCAGACCGTGCTCGAAGCCTTCGCCACTCTGATTCCAAAACATCCGACCATATTCCGACAGAACGAGAGCAAGATTCGAGGCATCTGCACTGCCGTTCTGTCTTCTGGCTCGATACCTACACAGGGGCGCCAGTACAGTCAAGATCATCAAAAAGCTGCCCAACGATTGCTGGTGCTTCTGCATCATTGTGCCCCAAAGCAAGGCGGAAGCGACAAGTGGGCGGAGACGCTGAAGAGTACCGTTGAAGCTGTACACGCCACTTGTGACCATGTGTTCCGCGCCGTGCATGAAGACTGGCAGTCAGTCGCCGGTATGAAATCTTCAGTGTCTGCACATCGAGTTCTCAGTGGCACGCTCGGGGTGGACAGTGAAGATGCGGTTGGCCTCGAGCCATGGAAAGGAGTTTATGCGGGTGCCGAACGTATCCTAACCCTGCTCAACTTGCTGAAGTCGCATCTGACGACTGCGACATCCGCCACAATGACGGTACGCATTGGCTTAGTCAGCGATCTGTTGACACGAATGTTCGGCGTAGTTGTGCCATATCATGGCAAGCAGGACTTTGTCAAGATCAACAACCAGGTTTCCAAAGAGGAGCGCGAGGCACTTTTCGCCGTTCTGCCTCGAATCCATGTTGCATCGATTGAACTCAGCAGGACTCTGATCAGCCGATTCAGCACCACTACTGTGGGTGGTTGTCAGATTGCCATTGATCAAGCGATGTACTTGTTTCAAGCAGAGAGCAGCGATTCTCATGTTCGGTTAGCCATATATCAGCTGCTTTCGGCGATTATTGAGATCTCTGGGCCATCCATGGGTCGAACAGAAGTGGGAGAAATCTCCCCAGTTCTGAAATCGTGCTGTTTGGACCTACTACCGAATGCAAAAGATGCATGTGGCCCTGATGCCAAAACGAACGGTGCAGTGGGAGGCATCAAGCAACAACTGGGACTGGCAGGCGGGCAAATCTCGCAGAGTGATACCGCAGGCCAGAAAGAGCTCTCAAGCGCTGCACAGGCTCTTCTGCGCACAGCGTTGTTACGTATTGATGCACTGCCGTCGCAATTGCGTGCACTGGTGGACCGTACGGCTGCTTTGACTCTCAATCATTCACTCTTACAGGCCAGCGTCATGAACCCACCTGCAAAACGATCGGCTGCAGGAAGCGCGCCTGCCAGCCTGTTGCCTATACTCGCCAGGGAGTTCAGCCGTACGGCCGAGGTGGAGGTACTGCTGCGACCACGGCTTCCTGTCATTGGCAAGAAGTTGTCCGATCAATCCGACGGATTTGGCGATGATGAGGATGAGGATGAAGACGAAGAGGACGACGACGAGGATTCCGGGAAGAGTGACGTCGAGGGAGCTGGTCAAGATGAGGGTGGACTTCGTCAAGACGAAGAAGCTGAGAAGGCCGCAAAAGAGGACCCAACTATTGACCTCCTCGACGCACTGGGTCACAACGCTTCCCTTGAGCCCTTCGTCAGCACCACCACGACAGCGAAGTCTCTCTTTGCATCAAAAGATGCAATTGGCAAACGAAGAGCCACCGACGAAGTCGCTGATCTCTCGGCAAAGCGATTGCGAGCATCGCCCGAGGTGGCTCGCTCCCCGGAGTTGTCAACATCGACTCAGCCCACGGGTAGTCTTGCGGAGCGTGTGGTGTCAAGACAAGCACCTGCAGTCCCGGCAGTCCCTGCATCGAGTGCACCAACTGTTGGATCGTATCATACTGCGACTGCGGGCGACTCGGATGATGATAGCGACTTTGAGATACCGACCATACATGTTGATGACTCTGAACAAGATGAGGAGGACGACGAGGAGTAGATAATCTAATGTTAGCACTTACATGTACGGAGTTAACACGTTTGATGTCGCCGCCGTGCAACCTTGGCAATCGTCTCGTGAAGGTGATCGGCAATCGAGTTCGCCGGTCACATCCTGGCCTTCAGCCCTACATGTACGACATGGGTCGAGCAGATGACGACTTGCCATTGTATTGGACGCATTGCAACGCCTTCAGCTCGCTGACAACGCCGCAGAAGCTGACTCCAAGTCGCACGACTTCACAGCATCTCCGGTCAAAAGGACGATCAGAAGAGTACATGTAAGCAAGACTGACCAGAGAGTTGCCACGTATGGGTCGAGACGATTCATTGACCGAGGCCTTCAGCAGGCGCTCGGATCAGCGCCACCAAAAGTCCCTTGAGGCTTGAGCCCCTCACACTCTCAGACAACGAGGTCGGAAAAAGGTTCTCGAGGTACATGCCGGCAGCACGACGCCACCAATGAAGGCTGCCCATTTGTCAAGCTGTGCACAGCGTGCAGAAGAGGCAGGTCCATTTTGCATTCAATGCGGCTAGAGCGAGGTGAAGTTGGTTTGGCTAGCACTGCGACGATGTCTTTGCGAGGCGGCGTGGCTAGGGCGTGCACCAATGACACCCGGCGCAAAGCTGAATGACCACCGGAGGCGCACTTTTCCCCACACTGCATGGAATGCAATGCCACCGCTGGCATCTAGAAGAGAAGGTACACATGTAGAGAACTACGGTAGTACTGTAGAAGTGGGAGGCTATGTATAAGCGGCATCCATCGCCTTCTCGTACGGTCTCTTTTCCGCTCGCCTTTCGTTGGTGATTTCCCACTTCCACACACACACACTCTCTCTCTCCCTCCCTCACTCCCTCCCTCACTCTCGCCATTGTCTGCGGCACGTACACACACGCCACTCTTGGAACATACAGAAACACACACTACGAACAATGGAGGCCCTTATGGTCAAGTCGCGGGCCATGTGCCCGTTCTTGAACAAGACGTCGCCCGCCACGCTGCGCACGCTCAGCACCAGCACGAGCGTCCAGCCGACTGCCGCTGCCACTGCTCCCGGCGGCGGCGCCATGAGCAACTTGCAGACAATTGCTCGCCGCTGCCCGATTATGGGCAAGGCTCTGTCCGTCCGCAGCGCCCAGCTTGGCAACACCGTGCTCGCCGGAGCATTCGGTGGCTCTCGTGCATACCACTCGAAGGTCCCACGTGCCAACTTGCACACCACCGCTGAGAACAAGGCTCGAGCAGTCGAGTCTCCTCGTGTTCGCTCCGACGGTCCTCTGTACACCCGCCACCCAGCTCCAGCTGCAGTCTCGCAGACTCAGCACAACCACGTCGCCGATCGATACGCCACTCCGCCGCCACCACCAAAGACTACCCCATTCGACTACGATGGATTCTACACCAATGAATTGGAAAAGAAGCACAAAGACAAGTCGTACCGCTACTTCAACAATATCAACCGACTTGCCCAGGAATTCCCGCGAGCGCACATGGGAGTACGCGAAGAGCGAGTGGACGTGTGGTGCTCCAATGATTATCTCGGAATGGGACGAAATCCACAAGTTCTGAAGAAGATGCACGAGACATTGGACATGTACGGTTCCGGCGCTGGCGGCACCAGAAACATTTCCGGTCACAACCAGCACGCCATGAGCTTGGAAGCGACGTGTGCAAAGTTGCACGCCAAAGAGGCGGCATTGGTCTTCTCTTCGTGCTATGTTGCGAACGACGCGACGCTGGCGACTTTGGGCAGCAAGATGAAGGACTGCGTCATTTTGAGTGACAGCATGAACCATGCTTCGATGATTCAGGGCATACGCCACTCTGGCGCAAAGAAGATTGTGTTCAAGCACAATGATGTGGAGGATTTAGAGAATAAGCTCGCGTCCCTTCCTGGAGATGTGCCAAAGATCATCGCCTTCGAGAGTGTGTACAGCATGTGTGGCAGCATTGGACCGATCGAGGAGATCTGCGACTTGGCTGAGAAATACGGTGCCATTACCTTTTTGGATGAAGTCCATGCAGTTGGCATGTACGGGCCAAACGGTGCTGGTGTCGCTGAGCACCTCGACTACGACATTTATGCCAAGGGTGGAAACACCAAAGGAACTGTTATGGACCGCATTGATATCATTACTGGAACTCTTGGAAAGGCTTACGGATGTGTTGGAGGTTACATCGCCGGGTCTGCAAAGATGGTTGACACCGTTCGTTCTTTGGCTCCGGGTTTCATCTTTACGACTTCGCTACCACCAGCTACCATGGCAGGCGCTGAGACTGCCATCAAATATCAAATGGAGTACCAGGGAGATCGTAGACTACAGCAACTCCACACCCGAGCCGTCAAGGCCGCGCTCGATGCGAAGAACATCCCAGTCATGCCAAACCCGTCTCACATCATTCCCGTTCTCGTTGGAAACGCCGAAGTTGCAAAGAAAGCCTCAGATCTCCTTCTGGAGAAGCATCGAATCTATGTTCAAGCTATCAACTATCCTACAGTGCCCGTTGGACAAGAACGTCTACGTATCACGCCTACCCCAGGACACGTTAAGGAGTTCCGTAACCATCTCGTGCAAGCTCTGGACAGCGTCTGGAACGAGCTTAACATCAAGCGTACGTCTGACTGGGCCGCTGAAGGCGGTTTCATCGGAGTTGGAGTCAAAGACGCAAAGCCTGTTGAGACTCTATGGACCGATGCTCAGCTAGGTCTTGACGAGGTTGCAAAGGAACTGAACTCTGGCGAGGGTGCCCATGGTGTTTTGGAGCGCGTACTCAGTACTACCAACTTTGAGACTAGGCAAGCTGTTGCTGCTGCCGCTTGAGATCTCCGCCGCTGCTAATATTTGTGCTATCTCCTTGCACGTGCGCACATGCTATCTAACCACGATTTACTCCACTGGAGGGAGAGTTGGATCTTCTTCCAAAAAAGATAGTTAGAGCTTCCTCTTCTGGACGTTGAAGCTGATCTTCATCAAATATACAATCTTTTACACCCGCTCGGGTCACAAATTTGTGAACCCTTGAGCTCACATATACACTTTTCGGACCACGTTTTTCTCGCGTACTTCAGCTCGTTCCTCGTCACCTACATATGATTACGTACAGAGTAAGTCCGAAACCGTTGATGAGGCTATATATGGTGCCCCCTCTGTTCTGCTCCTGCTTTGTCATGCTCAAGTACCTGCAATGAATGAGGAGTCGAGGGTAGCTCGATGATATAGCTCACAAGCAATCCTGACATCCGGTGGGACTCGAAATTTCGACTTTTTCTTTTTTTGAAAATAGCTCGAGGACTACCTAAGTTCAAGGTTTTGCGGTTGCGTGCATGTGTCTCTGGGGATATCTGTAGGGCATAATATTCATGAGCGCGTATGCACAGGCACGTTTTCAATCATAGAAATGCAATTCTCCAGTACGAGTACTATAATGAGGATATCCGCTAATCTGCTAGATTGTGTGATTTTTGTAAATCTCCTATACGCCCAGTCCGGTTGAGCCTTTGATGCCACCCTTGGCATATGCTGCTGGTTTCGATACATTAGTGGCGGTATTCTGAACACCAGAAGTTGCATCTGTAACTTTCGTAGTCGCTCCAGTCAGTTGTTTCTGAGGTTCCGAGTGTTCATTGGATTTTTCCGAGGTAGCTGGCTGTGTGTGTCGGTCATTATAGCCGGATATGTCCTTCTTTGCAGTCTGCGATCTTGCACCTTCCATGAAACCACTGAGCCGGCCACCTGTAAGCCTGTCGAGGTGGTCACCAATAGCACTTCCTTCAGAGGCTTGCTTTGGTTCGCCGCCTTGGCTGTCTCCATTAGCCCATTTGAGGAGGTGATAGCCTCCCAGCCCCCATAGAAAAAGAAAGCATGCAGCTCCGGTTGTGAACATGACTGTTGGCAGAACGAAGAACAATGCGATGCAGACCATGAACGCAGTGAAGAGTACTGCTGCGAGCAGGCCAATGATCAGAGCCACGACCAGAGCAAAGATGAAAACTGATAGAGTGAATAGCACAAACAGTCCGAGTGGAACGCCAGTCAAAGCCAGGTTCATCCCAAGGAATGCCTATAGGTGTCTGTCAGCTCACTCCAGATCTCGGGATCATCACTATGTGGTATTGGGGACATGTTTGATACCATAGCAAGCAATATGTTGACCGAAACGTGCGTGACAAGGTCGAGGTTGTGATGGTGAACTTACCGACAGCTTTGGATTGCGAAGCATAAAGTCCTGGAGTCTGGCCACGAACGCTGCCCGCTTCTCTGGCGGAAAGATACCATCAATCACACTCTGTCCCTTTGCAAATATCTTGCTTGCGATGCCATCTAGCGAGCTGAGGACTTTATCGCTACCGGCTTGAGCCTTTTCTTGTATTCCATTCAAGGGGGTGCCTTCGGTGGCTTCAGATCCTTTCTCCTGCACACTAGAGCTGGCGGTCTTGAGTTGATCAGCCATGGTTCTGACTGGAGCTCGTCGAATCTGCAGCTTTCGAGGTCTGCTGTGCTCTCTGTCGGAGCCTGAAGACGCCGTGGTGACGGACGAGCGCCTTGATGGCAGAGATCCACGGATACGATGAGCGAGATTCGGTCCGTGATCTGGCAAAGTGGAAGTGATGAGAGCAGTGCAAGTGCAAATGCAGATGCAGATGCAGGTAAGGGAGATGTTGCTCCATGGTCATCATCACTGTAACGTTGTGGTCGCGTATGCCATGTTTTTGACGCGCAGTGACGACGGCTACAGATCCACGCTAGTGAAACCTTGTTTAACTATCGCGCTTTGCTCGACAAATTTTGAGCTTTCTGGCTTCACAGAAACTGTCCAAGACACCGCGCGACCGAGACCAAACGCCAGCATGGCCGAGAAAGAGCAGAGGAAGCGGAAGAGGCAGTCCAATGGGGTAGAGACACCGAATAAGAAGGCGGCGAGAGAGGCCGGCAACATCAAGGTCACACACGCAGAGGACACGGGACTTCATCCAGTTTTGTTGGGCACTTCCGGGATTAAAGCGCCAGCAGTGCCATTCAAGGCGTACGCAAAACCGACAAAGGACTCCAAGAAGGCAGAGAAAGGCGACATCACGCCGGCGACACACGATCTTCTACTACAATCGTCGCAACATCCTCGACTGGACTACACCGCAGTGCCTAGTCCCATAGATGACCAACTCAGCCACTACGTCGCTATATACGATCCCGCCAGAAAGGTCCTCCAGATTGCACCCGCACATCATCTTCAACTCCGATCAACGCTGCGAGCGGAAGCCGACGATGAAGCAGCACCGAGGGCAAGGACCATGGGCCAGCAACGAGATGCGCTAGGCCAGGAGTTTGGAACGAAGAAGGCGAAGAAGGCAATCAATAGCAAGAGCACTAATGCCATCACTGGCGACGTGGGCAAAATCACGGATGTTCAGAATGCTATTCTGGAGTCTGTTGGAGGTAAGCTTCTTCAATATGCCCCAATGGGATGCGATGTTACGGTCTGGACCCCAGCTAACGCTTAAGCAGAAACAAATGACGGACTTGCTTCGAAGCTCTCTGAAAAAGAGCAGAAGAATGATGCCCTCGCGTCCAAGCCTATACCCTGGCCACGGCTTGACGCACAACATGCAGAAGACGTCTACACCTTCGACACTCTGATACCGCCGAACGATGCACGACTCGTGAAGCTCAAGGACTGGTTAGATGCTGCTGACGATGACAGTAAGCTCGGCTTCAAGCATCAATTTCCACAGTCACGATTTCAGTACCTCGCCAAATCAAATGTCGAAGTAACGCCGCGCTTGAAGGCTCTAAAGTATCTTACTCTGCTGTTGGAGTTCAGAGATCTTGCGACTGGAGGAGGCCGAGGGCAAAAGAAACTACCTAAGAAAGAGGCGATGCTGAAGAAGCTTCCGCCGAGTAGATGGCCAACAGAGCTCGTCGACAGCGTGCGAAGACGTTTCACCAACGATACAGGAGGAGAGCTGGGAAAATGGCAGATGGACAACTTGGCAACGCATATCTGCGCCCTAGCTTTGTTTACGGATCACTGGGAGACTGATATCTGGCATCTCAAGGAGGACATGAAGCTTGACTTGAAAGAGCTCAGCCAGTATTTCATGGAGCTTGGTGCGCGCGTTCACAAGATTTCGGAGTCTGAAAGAACGAGGAGGAACATGACTAAGGCACAGGCGGCAGCCACGAGGATGGCCAAATTGAAAATCCCTCTGGAGTTTCCCAAAGTGAGAATGAGCAGAAGGACATGATGTCCAGATAGCCAAAGCACTACGCAGACTTCACAAACAGCGCTAGTGCCGATCAATCCATTCGACCTCACTGCCCACCACCTAGTCATCAGACATGCGGACATAATCTCTCACGACCAATTTACTCATTGAGGCGGGAGTCAAAACTAGCGATGTGATGCGATAATTGACATTTGTATTAGGCATTAAGTACGCATGACCAAACCCTCTTTCATGTCGTTATCGTATTATCATCACTCGATCCACTCATTCCCACCATTTCCTATCCCATGATCCAGAAATCATCAAAGACATCCATCCATACCTCATCCATCCCTCTGCGATTGATTGCATGCTCCGTCGTCATCCTCATCATCGAAGCACACGCGACTCATTTCCCCTCCTCATCAATGAGTACTACATTGCGTACTATTACTAGCATAACAACGCTGAACCCGCTCCTCCTGCTCACGAATCCAATATCGGCCTATTCTGCACCGCAGTCACCGCATCCGAATCACCAACAAACACAATACATAATATTCTCATCCTCATTCTCTCACACATCGCCGGTCGTCAATACAGGTTTTCTTTCCCCGATTTTGCGATATAGCATTTGTCGTCTTCTCATAAACGTCCAACATTATCGTCAACGACGTCGCGGTAGCCGTGCAACTAATCTCCGCGGGATTTTTTTTTCACTTCGAAATGCAGATGATCGTGCTGTCTTCTTGTGGAGTGCACGTGGGAGTGTTGATGCAGGTTTGTTGGCCGGATTCGTTGATGAAGCATTGTCTTTTCGTTAAGGGAGGGTTTTCTGAGCTGCGTTTGGAGACGCAAGTTACCGTGCCGTCCGGTTGGGTAGTACATGTTGGGGTGGTGATGCACGTTTGTATCCCGTTTGTGTCGATGTAGCATTGCTTTTGGGCATTGTTAGCTTGTTGGTTTTCTTTTCTCGGCTGTAGTGGTGGAAGGGAACACACTTTTTTGACTATTGGTGCTGCCATTGATAGAGCTGCACAGGCTGCTGCGAAGAACATTGACTTCATGTTGATAAATGTGGGTGATGTAGCGAATAAATTTCGACTTTCTACAAGTTCTTTTTCTCGAATCCTCCAGTGTTGATAAAGAAGCGATGGAGCAAATATCGTGTGTAGGTGGATGCCTTTATAAAACAGCACTTTCCATTCCTCTTATGCAAACTACCAACTGCTTGCGGCGAGGTCACGACGCAGAGTCCTTCCTCTTCCGGTGGCACGTTCGTGTCTTGCCACTCTGTGTTTAGCTCTCGCCATGCACCTTAGCAGTGACATCGGCGCATTGCCACGAGGCGTCGAAATGTAGTAGCATCGCATCGAGCCCGTTTCGTCACAAGATTGAGTCGCAGCAGCCAATAAGTTGGCCAAGGATTAGCTACACCGAAGTTGTACAAGCTGCGTTCTAAATTGATCACGCCGAGGACCCGAAGTGGTAGCCAACTGGAACTTCAAGGCCGTTGGTGAGCATTACTGTAAGTCTGTACCTAGTCTTGTAGTTCCTTCACGGGTCTATAATCATTGGAAACCATGGTATCGCCTCCTTGCGGTGTGCAGTTGCCTCTTTGTTCCGAATAGCAGGTTCTTGATGTTTGCGACGCCCATGTGGCCATTGACGGTTCGATAGTGTAACAGCAAAACTTGTGCCCAGTAGTTGTGCAAACTGATACGCGTTCTCCTCGGCATTGGAAGGTGTGGTCAGCTGTAAGTTTGGTGCTTTTGATGAAAACTCCATCGCAGGGGTTATGACATATAACAGCTGGCCGTGCGTTGTCCTATCACGCATTTGATGTCAAAATTGTGCACCAGACCATACCGCAGCGTTGATCCGTACGATCGAAACTGGTTGATTCATAGGCAGCACGGTTATAGCCACCGAAGGCGGACCAGTGCGAGTTGGAGGCGATAGTGGCTGTGCACGACAAAGCTCATGTTTGCTCGATTCGTCGACTTTCATCTCAGACTTTGCTCGTTTGCGTGGTCTTTCCAGATGACATGTATCCAGTCTCCAGAAGTTCAGCGCAGCCCTGCAGACTCCTGAAGCTGTTGACGAATTTCGATCGATTGACGTCCGCATGAATCACACACGGCCTGGAACAACAGACTGTTCAGCGCCGTCTTGTACCTCCAAATCCGGAGGACTCGTAACGACTCGTACTAGGCGCAGGTGAAGAATTCGAAGGACCACCTCCGAAGCTTGGACTTCTGCCACCTCCGCCGAACCAACCTGACGGCTCTGGCTGGGGTGCAGCGTATTGCTGTTGCCTTCCTCCTCCTCCAAACCAGTTGGAAGGCCCAGCTTGTGGTGGTTGTTGTTGGGTCCTGTTGTTGCGATTAGCCCACTGGTTCGCAGCGTAAGCTGCAGCTGCGCCTGCCGCTGTGCCCGACCAAAAGCCCGGTTGCCATGCGGTGCCGCCAGTACTGCCTGATGTGTTTCGTGTCGACTTAGATCTTGGGGTTCGCGGTGTATACGGTGGAGGGGGATCGTTGCTGTCGTCATCGTCGAAGCCACCATATCCTGCTCCGCCTCCATTCCGAGGTACGCGTGGTCGTCGAGTACCATTGTTGTTGCCACCTCCAGTCCAGACGCTCCAGATAATGACGCCCAGAACTCCCAGAAAGAAAATCCAGAATATATATGTGGCTAGTGTTTCACTGCCTAGATCAGGTTAGCACGATAGTTGCGTTGCGGCTTTGAGCTACCCATGATATACATACTCTCGTTATGGCTGGCTTGTTCGCCCGGCTTGACACGTTGCGAACCAGAGAACCAGCCTGATTTTGGCAGACCATACTTCTCCTCGCCAGCTGGAGTGAGGACAAGTCGGTATTCGACAGCACAAGATCCCTTGAGAACATAGGGATCGTCAGGGGAGTCGTAGCCTTCACAGATGACATCTGTGCCAGCGAGCTTGAATTCTACGGGCAAGTCGGCTTTGCATGTCCATTGGATATCTTCGGTATCGTATTCGTGCCCCGAGTTCGTACATCTCATACGCTCAACGGTGTATAGTCCTTTCGCGTTGCCTCCCACACATGAGAGCTGTGGCATTGCCTCCACGCGACGATGGGTCGTCATGGCACCATCGCGAAGCGTCAACGCCTTGACGGTCGACAGGAGGACCGCATCTTTGTTCTTGTTGGAGCCGCGGGCGAGTGTTGATGAGGCACATAAAGATAGTCCTGTCAAGATGAGGCTGGTGAAGTGCATTTCGAAGCTGGTGTGGCGTCGTAGCCAGAAAGTAGTGTGTCGTATCACAAGGCGAGCAGTCAGGTAGTGTAGATGTGTCTACCTACATATGAGTTTAGCGCTTGCAGAGAGGTCTTCTACATATTGCTGGTACCTTCGAAAGGCAAGCTGTCTTCGCTACTGCATGTGGGCATGTGAAGGTGGCGAAGGTGGCGGAAGCAATTGGAAAAAGCAGCCAGCGGCCCATCCCGCAAAGCCTGTTCTGTGTTCAGGTATCAACCAAAACACACAATCTTTCTTTGCGACTTTGCGCCAACAACGATAACGACCTCAGAACGTCTCCCATAACCCACCTCAACCCGTCCAGCGGCACTCTGGTCCGCCTCTCTCAGAACCACAGGCAACGAAGCCGCCCACGGAGACCCATCACCTCCCCCCGACACAACATCCACGATGGGACGCGCAGAACCCGGCTCGACCAAGGCAATAGCCAACAAGTCCAAAATGGTAGGTCTCCAACGTCTACGCTGGTGGTGCGAACCATGTCAAAAACAATGTCGAGACGAAAACGGCTTCAAACAACACACGCTTTCCGAATCCCACAATCGCAACATGCAAATCGTAGGCGAAGACTCGCGCGGTTACATCAACGAAAAGTCACGACAATTTCAACGAGACTTTATTCAGTTACTCAGAACGGGTCATGGAGAGAAGAAAATCTCGTTGAATCAGTTCTATAATGAGTATATTAAGGATAAAGAGCATGTACACATGAATAGTACGAAGTGGCCGAGTTTGACCGAGTTTGCGAAACATTTGGGGAGGGAGGGGATCTGTCGAGTAGAGGAGGGGGAGAGGGGCTTGGAGGTTTCTTGGATTGATGATAGTGCTGAGGCGATTAGGAGGAAAGAGGATATCAGGAAGAAGGATCGACTGGCCAAGGGAGATGAGGATATTGAGTCGAGGTTGCTGGAGCAGCAAATTAAGAGGGCGAGAGAAGAGGCGGAGAGGAAAGATGCAGAGCGGAAGAGGAAAGCCGAAGAGGAGAGGGCAGAGCGCCGTGACCTGGCAGGAGGAGAAGAAGAAGAAAATAAGGTCCTGGAGCCTGTCAAGGTTTCGTTGAGCTTGAAGGGCGCGAAGGGGATGGAGAAGAAAAAGGATGCGAGTAATGATCAGCCTATAGAAGGCGTACCTGTGGCAATTGAGACATTTTCAGCGGTGGACGCGAACGCGCCACAGCCCGATATGAAGCTCGAAGTTGAGGACAAGCAAGACAACGAGGATGGTAAGACGGAGACAGATCAGAAGCCTGAATCACCACCTCCTGCTGCCAAAGTTTCACTTTCTCTGGCATCGAAGAAGAAGAATATGAACCCACTAGCGAAGAAGAATCCCTTTGCAAAGAAGATAGATGTGGTACGAGCAGAGCCCGAGAAGAAAATGAGCAATGCAGAGCGTATTATGAAAGAAGAGCTCGAGCGGAAGAGGTCCGCAGAGGAGCGTGGGCATGCTTCGAAACGACAACGGTTCAATTAGCGATTGCATGGGACATTTGACATTAGCGACGGCGCTGGGGCGTTAACAGCATGTATGCATGTATACATGGACACGATGCTCCAATCGGGCTCGTGCTTCACGACCAAATGAGCTTAGAGGTTTGCCGAAATTCTGTGTCTTTCTTCGTTGGAATTCTGGTTATTGGACTACAACTGATTCAAATGTAGGCCCTGTGCAGCTCATGCTCATTATAATACATTCGCTTCGTGGCCCACGCCGTACTGATCAGCAGACACCTGTTGAACAGGTCCTCCGGCTGACGCAGTATTGAGGTGCGTGCTGTATGATTCATCTCCATCCACCGTGGTCTCAACAAGCGGTCTCGGCTGCTTCTCTAGACAAGGGTCATGCTAGGTGACTGAGTCACAACCGTGACATTGAAGCGGCGGCTCGTCGAGAACGCACTCGACAGAGGTGAAGCATAGCTGAACGTGCTAGTGGTTGTGCTAGTGGTTGGTGCGTAGGTGAAGCTGGGTGTTGCACTCGTGCTCGCGTGCGCGCTCACCACTGAGCTCAAATCAAGCGATGTGGCAGTGTATGATATCGCGGTGCCTGTGCTGAGACGATTGACACGTGCGGCAGCAGTCCAGCCCTCAGCGGGGCCGATAAAGGTGACATGGGTGTAGAGACCACATCGACCAGAGGCGCCGAACTGTACCCCATCGCAAGAGGCGGTACATTGAGCGGCACAGGCCTCGAAGTCGGAAGCAGTAATGTAGGCTGAGTGCGCAGCGTCGAAGCGGTTGTCACAGCCGACTGCGTACCGATTCTGCGAACCCGGGTCGACGTAAACGGAATTGTCTGATGCAGGACAGATGACAGGTGATTGGCTCGGGGTGATCGGTGGGATGTGTGATGTCGTAGTGCTGCTACTTCTGAATTGCGTCGATGCGATGTTGGGTAGTGCTGTCACAACCACAGGGCCGACTGGCCCAGGCACAGAGTCAAAAGAAGTCTCAGTCGGGAATGGAGCTGGCAGATAAGTGATGATCGATGTTGGCTCCACAGAGGTCGTACTGGTGGCTGTGGCGTCGTTCTCCTTTCCATCGTCGTCGGCAGCAAGAACAACGTAGGGCAAGTCTCCACCAGCCGTACCTAACTCGAAACCGCGAAGGCAGAGGTTGCAGAGAAGCGAGTCTGGCGACCACATAGCGGCCAAGCATGTGACATCCTGGTCGCACTTCTCTAGACACTGCTCTTGTGTGCCTTCTCCTTGGTGGTCAGTAGTAAGGCAGATCGCCTCGCGTGCACAAATGACTGTGTAGGTTCCGTTCAAGCTATCAGTGATTGGATAACCATCACATTCGTTGCAGCTGACAGCAGAGGGGTTGCAGCCCGAGCTGATTGGCAAAATCGAAAAGGTAGACTCAGCCGTAGCAGCGCTAAGAGATGTGTTCCATACTTGAGTGTGGCTGGTGACCGAACGTGCAGTCGGAGCGGGTGCAGCGGTCTGCAGTGGCAAGAAGGCCGTGAAAGACTCGTCGGAGACAGGAGAAGGGTCAGCCTTGGCGAGCTCGCAATTTCGCTCCTCGTTGTACGTGATACCAGTGCAAAAGTCGAGCTTGTCACACTCCTCAAGACACTCTTCGGGCGACATCCACTCCTGAGGCGAATAGCTGCCGTTGGAGTTGAGCGAAGTATCGCAGAGAACGCGGTAGGCATTTCCATTGCTATCGACAGCGACCTGACCAGAGCACTTGGGGCAGATCTCGTCGCCATCCAGATCGCACTCCCCACTTATACTGGTGGGTTTGGACGATGCAGAAGCCTTGGTGGTCGTGACTCCAATGCGGGTAGTTGTCGCGGAGTGTGTGCGAGAAGTCGACGCGGTGGGACTCGGAGCAAGACGCGCGAAATTGATGTATCCACTGGCGTAGCTCAAGCCCTTCTGCTGTCCAGCGGCGACGACGCAGCTGCCGTTGGGGGCAAAAGTGACTCCAACGCATTCGTCCATGTCGTGGCAAGCATCCAAGCAGGTGCTAGTGGTCACATCACCGGCGACTGCTTGTTCGTGGACGGCCTCGATGGCGAAGTCGCAGGTAATGGTCCAAAGATCACCCGCATCGTCTGTGATGTTGCTACCATCGCAGCCGGGGCACAGCACGGAACCTTCGTGGCAGCTCTGCGGTGCTGCTTGACGTGGCTTGAAGATGTCGAAGATGGAATTGGCGGCGGCCAGTGAAGGGAGTGTGGTAGCCACGAGGCCTGCAGCGAGGGTGGTGAACGGCTTCATGATCAGTGTCGTAGTGAATGAGTGGACGCCGCAATGGCAAAAGAATCGCAGTGAACGAGAGTGGTGAAACTGAAAATCACGCCGTTGCGTGTTGTTGTTGTCTTGGAGGAGAAGCTGAAGAGAGGGAGGCGAGCTGAGGTGATACAGACCTTGAACAGCGCGACTGCCAGATTCAAAGCGCGTTCAATGTTTCACGCCACACCTTGCATGAGGTGAACAAACAGATTAGGATGAAATCGCTTCATCCTTCATTCCACATGCACCCTACCCTCCAATTTGTCTCTTCTCGACGGAGCATGATTGGAAGCGGTCGCAGCGACGCGTTGTCGGACGAACTCCTGTGCTTCTGTGCTTCTGTGCTCCTGTGCTTCTTATGGAATCCTGTGAACAACAAACGGGCAAAGCGGTGTAGTGCAACAAGCACACCGGCTTGTTGCAGCTTCACAGGCGGTGCACCGTCCTTGTCATGTAGCTGGCGGCATGACTTCTACTCGATCGGATCTTTCTCGATCTTTCTCGATCTTTCTCAACTCGCTTTCGCGACTCCATCTCTTCGCTTGTCGCTGGAGTTCTCGTGCTTGACGCGCAAGTCGTCTTGGTCGTCCACCAATGGTCCTGGACGCCTACCTATACTACGCGCTGGCTTCATTGCCCTCATCCTGATGCCTCGGAGCTTGAAACCCGCATGTACGAAGTATCCTTCTCATCGCCCATCTCTAAGACCAGTCATCCTCGCACTGTATTCGCACATGACCTACACGAAATCGATGCTTCGTCACGAAGACACATATAACGACGAAAGAGGTGGCGTGGAGTTGACGATAAGGTTCTGTCAGTAGTCCGCTTCGTACATTTTACGAGGAAGATTGCGTGCCCGAAGGGTAATTCTAGGGCTCAGAGGATAGGCTTCAGAGCGACATTCTTGTTGGAGATCGAAAGGAAAAGCGAAGGTAGGGTCGGCCTTTTACAGAGAACATCTTCGGCCAATCATCGTCACATGTTGTTTTATTGTCATTTGAGGCCGTCTGTTGACGGTCCAAGTCTTGACTACCTTACTCTTGTGGTCCAATGTACATACCAGGTCTAGTTCTAGTCGCGGCATCATTATTTCTTCTCTGCAGACTCTGCCCACCCGAGCCAGCGGCGGCACGGCACGTTCGCCAGAGTACGAATGCCTGCCACGTACGCGCTAGAACCAGTAGAACGTCCGGGCGCACGACTCCTTCTCACCACGGGAAACGTGGGAGCATGGGCATGGGCACGTAGAACTACTACACATGACTCATGACTGTACGGATTAGAGAGAGAGGGTAAGGGACTACATGTACTATTATACTCTTCTTCGATCAACATATACGAATGCCATGGGGACGATGGGGACGATGGGCACGATGGTGAGCAGTGAGCACATGCTTTCTTGGTAAGGATGCAGCTCCGATGGATGTCCTACATGTACCTGAATTGACGAACCTGCCAGAGTGTGGAAGAGCCAGCTCGCGTTTTCACTCACAGAGGGATCTCGCATCCAAACGAGCTGTGCACGAACGCTATTGGTCAGCCAGGCACGGGGGCGAGCTCACCAGACCTAGTTCTACACCTCCGCAGCAGCGGCGAGACGCCAGCCGCGACGACACTTCGGATGTAACTGAGTCCGTACACATGCACGGCACACAGTAGTAGGATATTAAGGTAATCGTAATATCACCTTACCGTAAGTTGGAGCATATTCATGCTGTTCGCAGTCACCATTTTCCTCTCTTTCGGTCACTTCTGGTGCTGCCCTATACCACCTCGACTCCGAGACATTGCGCCCCTACACGCCTCTAACAGCAGTTGAAGCGAGTGCGCGCGTGCGTGTGTTGGTTGACGATTGTCTCTGCCTGTCGAATCGACCGACCATATCGTGCCGGTCGTCTCACTCATCCATCATACAGTGTCGAAACTTCTCCTGGACCGGCATCAGGGCCAGATCCGAGTGGCCCAGAGCCTCACGTAGTACCAACACTGGAACAGGCTAAATCCAGTGCCCTATTGAGACGACCACAAGCTCAGCCTGGCCGGGCGGCCGTCACGACTATTCAGACGCGGTCTGCTGCACTGGAGTCACACTACTATGGTCGCGGAGAAGGCCCTAGGCGACAGCTCGAGTGCCAGCTCGCGCTCCAACCATGACATCGGTGTAGCCGACCAGGAGAAGGCCATGCTTGGCCAAACTCCCTTTCCCACCCAGCTACCAATCGAGCCAGCGCCGCCCCTTCGCAAGTTGGAATCGAAGCTCGAGACGAAGCAAGGAGAGGGTGGTCAGAAGGATGAAGATGCTTTTGCACACTTGCCAGAACACGAGGCGGCGATATTGAAGAGGCAGCTGGAGATACCCTTGGTGAAGGTGACATATATGAAGCTATACAGATACGCCACAACCAATGATCTCCTCGTCATAGCCGTTAGCGCGATCATGGCCATTGCAGGAGGAGCGGCATTACCTCTCATGACCATTATATTCGGTTCATTGACTGGTACATTTCAAGGATATTTCCAGGGAACTGTGGAAATCTCGGAATTCTCAGGAGAGATCGGCAGACTCACGCTATATTTCGTCTACCTAGCAATTGCTGAGTTCGTAGCGACCTATATCGCCACGGTAGGGTTTATCTACGCCGGTGAACATATAAGCGGTAAGGTGCGACAATATTACTTGGCCAGTATATTGCGACAGAACATTGGATACTTCGACAAGCTTGGCGCTGGAGAAATCACGACGAGAATCTCTGCAGACACAAACTTGGTGCAGGACGGCATTTCCGAGAAGGTTGGCCTGACATTGCAAGCACTCGCAACATTTATCGCGGCATACGTGATTGGATATACCAAATACTGGAAACTCACGCTCATCCTCACCTCGTCGGTTGTTGCTATTTTCCTTACTATGGGCGCTCTTGGGCAGTTCATTGTGAAGTACAACAAGGCTTCCCTGTCTGCTTATGCTGAAGGTGGGACCGTGGCCGAAGAAGTCATCAGCTCAATCCGGAATGCCATTGCCTTTGGCACACAGGACAAACTAGCAAGGGAGTACGACAAGCACTTGACGATCGCTGAGAAGTCTGGTTTCATCATGAAGGCCATCACGGGCGCCATGATTGGCTTCCTCATGTGCTATGTTTATCTTACTTACGCGTTGGCCTTCTGGCTTGGGAGCCAGTACATTGTGAGTGGAGAGACAACTTTGTCTTCTGTCATCACGATCATTTTATCCATCATGATTGGTGCTTTTGCGCTTGGCAACGTAGCACCGAACATCCAGGCCTTCACCACAGCTGTGGCAGCGGCTTCGAAAATATACAGCACGATTGATCGCGTCTCACCACTCGACCCAACTTCAGAAGAAGGCACGAAGCTTGAGCAGCTGCGGGGTGTTGTCGAGTTGCGCAACATCAAGCACATCTACCCTTCGCGACCAGAAGTGGTCGTCATGCAGGATGTCAATCTGACAGTGCCTGCTGGCAAGACAACGGCTTTGGTCGGAGCATCAGGATCCGGCAAGAGTACCATTGTGGGATTGGTGGAGCGCTTCTACGATCCGGTGGGTGGCGCAGTGTTCTTGGATGGCGTCAATGTGCAAGACCTCAACCTGCGCTGGCTCCGACAACAAATCAGTCTGGTGTCGCAGGAGCCTACACTCTTTGCCACTTCAATCGCTGGCAATATTCGACATGGACTCATTGGAACCGATGCCGAGAATCTGCCGGCCGACAAGGTTCGGGAGTTGGTAGAGAATGCCGCAAGGATGTCCAACGCTCACGATTTCATCTGTCAATTGCCGGAAGGTTATGAAACCAATGTTGGAGAGCGTGGTTTCCTCCTATCTGGAGGTCAGAAACAACGCATCGCTATCGCCCGAGCCATCGTGAGCGACCCCAAGATTCTCCTTCTCGACGAGGCTACCTCAGCCCTGGACACAAAGAGTGAGGGCGTGGTACAGGCTGCATTAGACAAGGCCGCGCAAGGACGAACGACTATAGTCATTGCCCACCGTCTAAGCACAATCCGTGATGCTGACAACATTGTGGTCATGCAGCAAGGACGCATCATCGAAGAAGGAACACACAATAGTCTCTTGGAGAAAAATGGCGCGTATAGCAGTCTCGTGCATGCGCAAAAGATCGCTGCCGAGAACGAACAGTTTGACGGAGAAGAGGAGGAACATGTGGGTCTCAACGAAAAAGATGGCAACTTGCTGCAAAGCGACAGTAACGATTATGAAGAGGATCCTAACGACCTTGAGCTTGGCCGGTCGAAGTCCCAGCAGTCCATTTCAAGCAAGGTGCTCGCAAACAAGAACCAGGGCAAGTCACCAAGTTACTCGCTCTGGACGTTGATCAGAGTTGTTGGCTCGTTCAATAAGACCGAGTGGCAGTACATGCTGACAGGGCTAATCTTCTCCATTATCTGCGGCGCTGGCAACCCTGTCCAGGCAGTATTCTTCGCCAAGTCCATCACATATCTCTCGTTGACAGAACCATACTATGGAGAGCTCCGATCACAAGCCAACTTTTGGTCATGGATGTACTTCATGCTCGCCATGGTGATGTTTATTGGTCACGTTGGACAAGGCTTCGCCTTTGCCTTCTGCAGCGAGAAGCTCGTACACCGAGCTCGAGATAAGTCTTTCCGTGCCATGCTCAGGCAAGACATTACCTTCTTCGACAAAGAGGAAAACTCCGCTGGTGCTCTCACCTCATTCCTCAGTACGGAGACCACGCATCTCGCTGGAATGTCCGGCGTTACGCTCGGCACCCTTCTCCTGGTCACCACAACGCTTGTGGTTGGTTTCATCATCGCCCTGGCGATCGGCTGGAAGCTTGCTTTAGTCTGCATTGCCACAGTGCCAATCGTGCTCGCATGTGGGTTTCTTCGATTCTTCATGCTGACCCGGTTTCAAGCGCGTTCCAAGAAAGCATACACGAAATCTGCTTCGTATGCTTGTGAAGCAACCTCTGCAATTCGAACAGTCGCTTCTTTGACCCGCGAGCATGATGTCTGGAATCACTACCATGAGCAAATTGTCGAACAAGAGAAATCTTCTCTCCGCTCCATCCTCAAATCAAGTAGCTTGTACGCTGCATCACAAAGTCTGATGTTCTTGTGCATAGCTCTCGGATTCTGGTATGGAAGCAAACTCATCAGCAGCGGCGAGTACGACATGTTCCAATTCTTCCTATGCTTCTCGGCCGTCATCTTTGGAGCACAGTCCGCGGGCTCAATTTTCAACATGGCACCGGATATGGGCAAGGCCCGACACGCCGCTGCCGAGATGAAAACACTATTTGATCTCAAACCAGACATCGACACTTGGTCCACCGAAGGAGAGATCCTGAGTGACATGCAAGGAGACATTGAAATCCGCGACGTGCACTTCCGCTACCCAACAAGACCCGAACAACCCGTCCTACGTGGTCTCGACCTCCGAGTTCGACCCGGCCAATACGTCGCCCTGGTCGGCGCCTCCGGCTGCGGCAAATCCACCACCATCGCTATGCTCGAACGATTTTACAACCCCCTTGTCGGAGGCATCTACGTCGACGGCAAAGAAATCTCGACATTAAACGTCAAATCGTACCGTTCCCATCTCGCTCTCGTATCTCAAGAACCCACGCTCTACCAAGGCACCATACGCGAAAACATCCTGTTGGGGGCTGACACCAAACCCGAAGACGTGCCCGAAGCATCCATCGTGCAAGCGTGTAAAGACGCCAATATCTACGAATTCATCCTTTCCCTCCCAGAGGGCTTTGATACCGTCGTGGGGAGTAAAGGAAGTATGTTGTCTGGTGGACAGAAACAACGCATCGCCATCGCTCGCGCTCTGCTTCGAAATCCGAAGATCCTGTTGTTGGATGAAGCGACGTCGGCGTTGGATTCCGAGTCGGAGAAGATTGTGCAGGCGGCTTTAGATAAAGCTGCCAAGGGACGGACGACGATTGCGGTGGCGCATCGGTTATCGACGATTCAAAAGGCGGATATGATCTATGTGTTCGATCAAGGGAGGATTGTGGAGAACGGAACGCATAGTGAGCTGATGGCGAAAAGAGGGAGGTATTTTGAGCTGGTGAGCTTGCAGAGTCTTGGGAGGCATTAAGAGTGGGGGAGAGAATCCATTGCGCAAAACATTTTGACAGGAAGCGTTGGCGTTGGTGGGATGGTCCATGTAACAGAGTGGGCTGGCGGGCGGGCGGGCTTGGGACGGATATCGCAGCCGCTTCAGTCTGCATCAAGAGATGAGCGAGCATACGGCAGATTTTACATATTCTACAGTCATAGAATGAGTTCTCGCTCGCATCTTGCCTTTTGAGTGAAGACTTCCCATTGTCATCACAGCTCTAATGCCTCGATCCAAGCAGCTGACTTCTCGGCTACATGGTCTGAATGCTCTGGATGGAGAGAGAAAGTGTGCGGAATCTCGGGCTTGTTGTGGAGAACTTCCATTGTCGTATGCCGCCCACTTCGCTTGCTGATTAGATCGTCGCGACTCGTGTTATTGACCCAATAGTCGTCCTTGCCAAACAGCAAGTAGAGCTTCGTCCTCGGTGTTCCTGAAGCTGTAGCAATACTGCTAGATGCTTCGCACTCATCTTCGTACATGGTGGCCTTCGCTTCGGCCGTGGAATCCTGGACCACACCCCAGAAGTCTTGAGCATGCCATTTGTCCTCCTTGATGGTGGCGAGCTCATCTCTCGCCATGTGAATGACCTGTCTCACGCCATGATCGCTTCTCGCTAGAGCAGCCGTCACGGCTGCACCATCAGGACCCGGGGTCAGCCAACTCGTCAAGCGATCAAGAAGTCCAGTCCAGTTGCAACATGTTGCCAAGCCAGAAAGCATATGTCCGGTGAAGGGAAAAGTCAGCAGAGGCCGAAGCGCGGTCCCTTTGTCGCTTTTCACGATGTCGACGACTGTTGGGAAGAGACAGATTCCACCTCGTATCGTGTAGAGGGACTGTTCAGCAGGCTGGTGTTGCCACCACTCGATCGTCTCGAGTAACATGTATGATCCGACGGAATGACCGATAAGGATCACATCGATGGCTCGGGAGGCATTCTGTGACAAGTGCCGCGCTTTCAACGACAATCTGGTGCGGACGCAGTGGACTTCTTGTTCGAGGGAAAAGGGCGGTGGCGCTTCGTTGATCCTGTTGGTGGGAGCATGAAACTCGAAACCATCGTGGCTCGCAGCGTAGATGATGACTTCTTCATGCCGGCCTTGTAAGGACTTCTGAAGATGCTCCAGATAGCGGCGGTAGTACTCCACGAGCCCCGGATTGCCGGCAACAAAGTAGATCAGCAGTGTCTTGTCGCTGCTGTGGAGGTCTCCAGTACTGAGCTCAATTTCGTCCTTCAGGCTCGTGTTGACGGGCATGGTGATGAGGATGGCTTGGCGGTCGGGCTGTCCACGTGGTAGACGGACGCCTTGACGCCCTCTGCTACCTGAGGGAAAGTAAGGTACCTACAGGTACATGTTCCTTGTATGTAGGTACCTCTTCTCTGCTGGACTGGTGAGGTCCGGAGGAGGCGTTGAGACGGGAGCTTGTTCTTGGCGGAGGAAGGAGAGGCTGAGGCTGAGGCAGAATATGGAAGGAGGACGAGGAAAAGAAGGCAAGAGCTGGGCACGTGTGGTTACTACCTTCCATGGTGCTGGCCAATAGCCCCTGCCCTGTACAACATGGGAAGAACTGCCTACAGTAAGGTAGTTCTACCTTCTGTGTGTGCGTGTGCTGTGGAACTGGACTGCCACTGCCACTGCCACTTCTGCTGCCACTTCCACTCCCACCTCCACTTCCACTTCCACTTCAGACCATGGCACTCACGACCCACTACTCCTCCATACTATGGAATATAAGTGGGTTGAGAAAGATGAGGCGGCATGGCAGGAGCTGACGGCACCTTATATAGTAAGGTAGCCGACATTACCCATGCCGTCCGTCCTCGACAGGAAAAGTCATGAGACCGCATCTCTCATCATCGCATCGCATGTCTTAGAAGAGTTCCTTCCACACTTCACCACTCTGATCAGACAGCTAACTATGATCACTTCCATCTCCCTTCTCTCCACTGTGCTCACGCGTTGACCTGTACAGTAGAGTTACCATCGTCGGGTCCGAGCAATTTCATCGAGGACTTCCGCTGTGTCGAGGAGGTTTACAGCAGTAGTTCTAGCTGACATGATGGGGATGATGTACTTTGTAGGAGGCATTCGTATTGTGCCATACATACGTGTGTGTATTTATTGTGCTTACTAACTAACACAGGTTCTGTTTGCTGGCATAAGGCAGGTAAGGTATTCATACTGCAGGTGTCCCCTGTATCTGCTACGAAGTGAATGAGTGTGTTGTGAGTATCTTTTGAGGTCGTGATATGTCTCTCTTATGGAGCGCTTCAAGTGAACAGATCTCCCTGCGTTAGATTTTGAACGCCAAACCTTGACTGTCCATACACTTCATCTCTTCGACGACGAGATAGAAGCTGATCAAATACATACTTGCACTGCCGATCAGCATTCGACGAATCGTACCAAGTGGCTTTACGCATACAGAGGAAGCTCCAGTGGATCTCGCGTACACAGGTGCATATGGCGTGTGCATCGGCGTTGCACAGCATTGAATATTTTGTCGATGGAACGCACATCCATTAGCGCTCAGCTGAGCTGCACCAATGTATTGCTTCACAAAGGATCGCAACAGGGGTAAACATCTGGCGAGAGCTGAGGATGCCCGATCGTGTACCGCAACACTTCCCGCTCCTGCTACAAGTGGCGTTGGCATTTATATTGTGGCTGGCATACAACAAGAAAGCACTGGCTCTGTACCTGTCTGTATCTTGTGTTATTTGCGTGGAGGTTTCTCGAATACTCGCCAATGGAAGCTCACTGTGATATGCCCCCAGCAGCTAGTAGTCAGGCTTGGAAGTTGAAGACCACCCAAGTCATGCATACGCGAGACAACCTGAAAGGGACCAAAATAAGTTCTCGGTAGCTGCACTGCAGTGCTGTGGTGGTTGTACAGCTTGCCGCAGATGCTGGTCAGCCGACAGTTACACACAGGGCAATGAGCCATAGCCAGCGTCCTGTTCTCGCGCAGGCATTTGTGGTTCTTCTTCGCGTGAACGAAGCATGCTACTTGCTCATTTCAACGTAATGGCTACTGCTGCCGTCAGAGTCTTCTTGTTGCTGGGTCTCTGCGCCCGAGTAGCTCAAAGCAGCACCGCTCTTACATTAGCCCTATTCAATAATGGCACAAATTGCTCGTCCAAGGCGGCGCAAGACAACGTATGGAAGCCGAGTCCGCAGGATGCCACCAGTGATGGAAACAACTGCGTCCAAAGTCTGCCTCTTGCTGCGAGCAGCCTCCAGGTACTCGATATTGACGCTGGATGTTCAGGTATGTGTTTTGTTAGCCGTCTTTGAAGCGTTGTGATTGACCTGTTGGCCAAGCTGACGAAGCACGTCGATAGTCACACTCTACTCGGATCAATATTGCAGTGACAATGTGACGCCAGCAAGGCTGAATGTGTGCGCCGATGTGGGAGGTTCCAACATTCAATCCTTCAGTGTCGACGGCTGCGATGTTCCCTTTGCGGCTTCTGGGAACGCGTCCACCACGACGTCCACCACGACGGCCACACAGTCTCTCGTCTCGTCATATCCCGACTCGTCTGAAACAAGCACATCCTCCCCTACCACCGCTACCGCCACGGCTACAAGCGCAACCGCTGGTCACGGTGCTCTTTCGACAGGCGCCAAAGCTGGCGTCGGTGTCGGTGTCGCAGCGGGTGCGCTCTTCTTCATCGCAGGCGCGGTGATGCTCTGGTCTGCACGACGCCGATCGCGGGCCAGTCGTTCGAGCGCGAGGAACAATGAACATCAGGAGCTCGACGGGGCTCGGGAGATCAGTGAGAAGACGACCGCGAGCGACAAAGAACAGCTGATGCCCGAACTGCCCAGTCCTGCTGCTGAATTGGAGTCTAGCAAGGACCGTCAGGAATTGCCTGTGGTTCAAGTAGCCTCTCCCGCTGAACTGGCGTCAAAGAGAATGTCGCTCGGTCCGCAGGAGTTGCATGGAAGCATGCCTTATGGCCACAATTGACAGAATGCCACACTGCTTGTTTGCATACAGTACATACATGACAGGAGGGGGATTCAAGAATGCGAGTGGTTAGTTCTATATCATTTCTACCCGACGGGCCGACACTAGAACTAAGGTAGAATACAGCACGAGCCCGCTTCTCTTCTTCCAACCACCACAAGTACACCACCATCTTCGCGTATGGCGATACCAAAGTCGTTCTCGATCAAACCTGAAGAGTGTCAATAATGATGTCTGCAATTGGTGTGTGATGACATGTTTGTTGACCGTCTTGTCTTATTACCCAGAACGGCAAAAATCTGCGCTGAGGTGCCCGAGTCCTTCTTCTCGCCTCCCGATCTCTTATCGGCCGCCGCGCCGAGAAAGGACCCATGCCATGCTACCAGTACCTCCACGTAGTACAGCACGCTGAGGCTCGTTGCGTCGGCGGGGTAGAACTACATGTGTGCATCGATGAATGGTATATATGTACAAGCAAGTTCAGTATACTCTGTCAAGTAGTCTTGTTCTTGTCTGCCGCCTCTCTCTCCCTCATACACCTATCTCTGCCTCCCAAGCTGCGATTGTTGCCACAAACAAAAGTCAAGATGGTGCTCGAGCGACTCCAACAGATGGCGGCGCATGTCACTGGCCAGCCAACTCAAGCACATCCCTTCGATCCCCTCTCCAGCGAAGAAATCGCTGCAGCCGTTGCCATTGTCCGAAGAGAACATCCCGATGTCCACTTCAATGCTGTCACGCTCTGGGAACCTCGGAAAGCAGAAATGATGAAATGGTTGGCTTCACCAGAAACCGTGCCCAGGCCGCATCGTGTTGCGGATATTGTGGCCATCGGGAGGGGAAGCAAGGTCTATGACGGCCAGGTCAATCTGCAGGAGCGCAGGCTTGTGAGCTGGCAGCTTACAGAGGGCGTGCAGCCTCTCATTACCATGGAGGACTTGCAGATCGTGGAGACTGTTGTGCGAAAAGACAGCAAGGTCATCGAGCAATGCGGTATCCTTGGCATTCCGCCCCAAGACATGCACAAAGTGTACTGTGATCCCTGGACCATTGGCTATGATGAGCGGTTTGGGTCAGGTGTTCGCCTGCAACAGGCCCTGATGTATTACAGGCCGAATGTCGATGACAGCCAGTATACCTATCCGCTCGACTTCTGCCCCATTTATAATTCGGACACGCAGGAGGTCATCCACATCGATGTGCCCGAGAAGAGGAGGCCCCTTAACACTGCGCCTCCGATCAATTACCATGCCGATGCTATCAAGAATGAGAGCGGGTATCGAACGGATCTCAAGCCAATCCACATTTCTCAACCGGAGGGAGTTTCGTTCACCGTTAATGGTCGGACACTGAAGTGGCAGAACTGGTCAGTTCACGTCGGCTTCAACTACCGGGAGGGTATTGTGCTCTCGAATATCACGTTCAACGACAAGGGCAATGTGCGTCCGGTCTTTTGGCGCATGTCTCTCGCAGAGATGGTTGTCCCATACGGAAACCCCGAACATCCACACCAGCGCAAGCACGCTTTTGATCTTGGAGAATATGGCGGAGGCTACATGACCAACTCTCTGGCTCTAGGCTGTGATTGCAAGGG
>AWYF02001395.1:0-133501 GCA_000504405.2 Mycosphaerella sp. Ston1 | reverse complement strand
AACAACAACAACAACAACAACAAAAGTCTCTAGGAATCAATTCCAGATCAAAACATCAACGCAAGAGAGCAACAAAAAAAAGAAAAAAAGGCAACAGGAGGGAGATAAGAGTTAAAAAAGACAATCCCATTTCTTCTCCGTGGCAGCACCGATGAGGCGTGCGCGCGCGCGCTAAAAACACAAAAGACCATCCATCCATCCCAATTCCATTCCATCCAATTTTGCCGTATGTATATATCGATACCCCCCCTTCGCACGGAATGGCTCCATCGCTATTAGTACTAAACATTGCGCGAGAGCAGGGTATTCCAAACGTGTGCGTGTGTGATTGAGTGTTCAAAAAAAGCTGAACAACCAACCGAGAAAAATCAATCAAACAATGAGGGGGTTTGGTTTTCGCTGCTTTCATGGTCCCGTTGTACCGACTCTCAATCGAACACCTCCTTTGCTGCATAAAGTCATCATCGCCTTATCCCAAGAGGCGTGGTTGAATTCTACTCTCAGGGCACAATGTTTGCGCCCATTTCGTCCATACCGTGCCCAGCCATGCCGAGCTTGGAAAGTTCGTCATCTGTAAGCATTCCAATGCCGCTATCGTCGAGATCAGTTTCTTGTGACAGTCGGTGTCCAACCTTTGTTCGCTGGTAAGGGAGACTTCCAGGAGCCTGAGTATGCTGCTGTGGTGCGAACGGTTGCTGTTGCTGTTGCTGCTGATCAGGCATGAACAGCGACTGTTGTGGGTGGTCGTGGCCGTTGGTGTTGTTGGCAGCTGGGCCCATGCTGCTCATCCGACTCCCACTGTGGCTTCGCTCTATCCCGTTTTCCAGGATTGGTGATTGATACATGTTGTTGCCATTCGCAGGCATGTGGTTGCCGGGGATCTCAAGGAAGCCTCCCATTTCTGCATTCCATAGTGCCATCTCGTCCACGAACATCTTCAATACCCACCAATGACTGTATGACACGCCGCCTACTATGGTAATGTCTCGTATGGCTGCTGTGCCGATTGCGGTTATGCAGTGCAGGATTGTCCTGGCTGGTGCTTGTGGGAACCGCGTTGGCAATGAAGACACGAATGTCGACCATCGCTCTAATACGTTTTCAGCAGATATCTGAGTGGGTCCATTGCGCGAAGGTGGCGCAGTCTGACTCTGCAGGAAATGCGCGAAGCCGCCTTCACCTGCATCGAAGCTGTAGAAAGACGCGTCGTCCTGGAAACCGGGAGCCTGCAGAGGCTCGAGTAAGCTGCGCATCTCCGTGGTTAAGATCTTGTACGTCTCTTCATAACCGCAATCGGGCAATTCAGCTTCCATCACTCGCTTCACATTCACCATACTAGTCCATTCTTGCCACATCTGCTCTCGGTTCTGGTCGATGGTCAGCAAGTTCGCAGCGGCATGTGCTGACTGGTTCACTCTGATAAGGCGATACAGCAGCCCAGCAAAGATGGTGGCCGGCCTGAGCTTCGCGTCCAGTACATGTCCTGGCTGCGCACCGAAGGTTTTGGCAATGTGGGCATGTAGTGTAGACGAGATATTGTTTAGAATGTTGATGACAACAACAGGTGCCGCTTGCAAGGTCAGTCGTGCCACGAAGCGCACCATCGTTCTATACATGATCAAATCACATTGCTCGATCCAAGGGGCCAGATTGGGGTGCGTGAATAGCTTCTGTACAGGCACGGTGAGCGTGCCGTGAAATGAAGTGTACAGTCGGAAGAATTGTTTTTCCTTGCAGAACCGTATGCTGTCGATGAGAGAGGTGCAGTGCGTGCGATACAGTGCGACCAGCGCTTCCGCGGTGTCTATATCAGTCCGCGGGGGAAGGTAGGGATGGATCGCGGGCAGGCTGACAGGCTCATTCTCCGTGAAGCTGGGCATGTTGCTCGGCGGGAATCGAAGCGTGTGGGTATATGATAGGGCGGTGGCAGTGCCTGGCTCTAGTCCGCGAGCTTCAGGGTAGAGGAAAGATTGGCCTTTCGATGCTGGCCCTCGTGGTGCTGGTGGAAGTGTAGCGTGCACATCGAAGTGGGCATCCGAGGGAGGGAACGCTGAGGTGTCGGCCTGCAAGCGAGGAATGTTGTTGAAGTCAATCTGCTGTGTGCTGGCAGACTGTGATCGATGTCGACTTCCCGTCTGTTGTATCGCACCTTGCCATGCGGGCGGTGCAATGGCCTGCTCATCTTCCAGCGCCAGATCAACGTAATGATACTTGCTCTCGCCTCTCACTCCCAGCCTTCGCGTCTGAATGCCCGGGAAGATAACACGGACCAGCTTGCCAAAGGATGCAGGGTTTAGAGGAACAACTCGTTCAGTGCCGCATCGCGTTGCATACTGAGAGTATACGCGATTCCTGGGCACAGATGTCTTTGCTGGTTTGCACACTGTGCGAAGCCTGGAAGGTACACGGTTAGCAAGCCACCATAGTGCTCCCGCCACGAGCAATGAATCTTACCATAACATTGCGAAGAGCTGTTTGGTCTTCTCGGCCATAGGCGTACGCTCTTTCTGAATGACTTCCACAGCGACTTCGCGAAGAGGGCGTCCTTCATTCTTCGCGAGCATCTCCCGCAGTTCCTTGTCATTCGTGGCGGTCACCGCCGAGCCTTTTCGACGCTTATCATCATGCACATCCAGCCCTGAGTTAATGGGTACGGAACCCACTCGAACATGTTGAGCATATGGCACGTCTGGCGGCAGATATGCAGGATCGTGGGTGGCATATGCTGTTTGCATACCATGTTGCACATTCTGAGCATGTTGATATGTTGCGAGTGAATGCTGCACGGGCTCGTACTGCTGTTGTATAGGCTGCGGTACCATGCTGGCCTGGTACTGGAGTAGTGCAGCTTCGGGCCCGTGAGCCATGTACGAAGGCTTTGCATCGTGCGCCGTCGGGGGTAGAGACTCGTTTCGCTGTGATGTTGCGCTCGTGGTCGATGCCCGCGAGTCGGGTCGCTGGTTATTTCGCACCGACATTGGGCGGAACAATGGAGGATGTGTTGTATTGTTTATTTGTTATGATGTTATGATCCGGCGGGCAGGATTCTTGTTATTGTTTGTGGCGGGTCAACAACAACTCCAGAACTCGACTCGACTCTGCTCTACCGCATGGACGGGGTGCTCGACAGCGGCGACAGTAATATGGAGGCGGTAATACCTATGGTGTTCGTCGACATAGATTGTGGAATGCGTGCGTGCGTGCTGAGTGGGAGACGGAGGAGATGGCTCTGTAGTGGGAGGGCGGGTGCAGGTCGGCGCAGCTCGATGGGCGTGTGGCGGGTTCTCGCGCTCGCGGGACAGCAGCTGGTGGTGTCCGGTGGGTAGTGGAAGAGGGCGGTGGGCGCGCGACGATTGTCGTCGGCGAGCGGGTCGAGGAGGGGGCGTGCAGGTGGACGACAGGTCGACAGACAGGTTCATGTATGGCTTTTCGGGCAATGTTGTGGTGTGTGTTTACATCGACTGGACGACTGGACGACAAGCGGTAGCTTCCGCTCTCGCTGCAACTCTGTTGGACTCTACCTAGTTCCCATGCACCACCGACCACCACCCATCACCACCATCACACCATCACTACATGTACCATCACCACCACCACGCGCTCGATCCTCCGATCCACGGACCTGCCAAGCCGTCTATCTACTATTGTGTACTTCTATTCTGTGTTCTGCCTCGCGTGACTTGAACACTGACTGAATGAATGATTGCTACACGATAGCCATATCCATCGATCTTCTATAGATCCGATTCATGTTCCGGTTCATGTTCCGTTTCATGTTCCGATCGTGCTTGTCCGGTCGGAGTGGCTGTAGACTCTGTAGACTGTAGTAGCTCGTGGACGAGAATCACGACGACAAGGGACTGTGTAGAACTAACTCATGTAGATTCGGTCATCGAGAGGCACAAGAGCCCTGGGAGGCTGTGTCTGAAAACTTGGAAACCGTTCCCACTACCTTACCTTACCTTAGTCTACCTTACCCTCTCTGTCTCTCTCTCTCTCGTACCTTACACAACAATCCAACACAGATACACACACCTAGCGACGACACCTCAACATCAGCACTCGTATCGCCAACATCATGTCTCAGTCAGGCAGCGTCCAGGAACGGTACGTCACTCCGATGTGCTGCGCGCGCGTGCGACGCCGTTGTTCTGCCACGCTCTGCAGGCTTCCCCCGGGTCTGTACAGACGGCATCCTTAAGCTCGACCATGGCGGCGTATATGAGGTCTCGCACTACATGACGAGTGGTATAAGCCGTCGCGTTCCCTGCACGTCGCCATGTTGAGCTCGAGGGCAGTTGTCGCAGCCTGGGCGTAGAGCCATCCTGCATTGACGAGAGATAGAGATAGCTGTCAACTTGGTTGAGCACCACGCTGATAACGCTCCCAGGGCCCAATACCACCTCTCTGCACTCGACAAGGAGGTACGTTGCCTCTTCCACACCGATGCGCCGCGGTATGAATGTGTATCGCGCACATACTAACGATACCACCAGCTCAGCAAATACCCCGTTCTCAACAACTTCGAGCAGCAGACCAGCGTTCCCAAGGTCTACGTCGTCCTCGGTCTCGGCGCCCTATACTTCTTTCTCGTCTTCTTTAACATTGCCGGCGAGTTCCTGGTCAACACTGCCGGCTTTGCCATTCCAGCATACTACTCTCTCGGAGCCCTCTTCACCAGCGGCAAGTCCGATGATAGCCAATGGCTGACAGTATGTACACACAAGAGAACCAAAGGATGGAACATGCAAGACACTGACCGAAATGCCACAGTACTGGGTGGTCTACGCCTTCTTGACTGTTGTTGAGTCTGCCATCAACGCTGTCTACTGGTTCCCATTCTACTACACCTTCAAGTTCATCCTTGTTCTCTGGATGGCTCTTCCCCAGACTGGGTATGTATCCCCTCTCGGACTATGCTGTCTTCTGTCATAGCTTCTGCTACAGGATGTCATGACAGTGCATCAAAGGCTACTGACGGTATGCTAACTTGATGATCCTGCAGTGGCGCCCAAGTCGTCTTCCGATCGCTCCTCCAGCCACTCTTTGCGCGCTTCTTTACCGACGACCCATCTGCGACCCTCAAGGCCAAAGCCAACGCTGCCAAGGCACAGTAGATGTGGACAATCAGTGACGGAACAAAGCGGACCACATCACTGCCTCTGCTGGCAAAGGACACACTGCGGCCGCGAGGGACCGGGTGTGCAGGGCATACTTGCGCACAAGGAGGAGGATGACATTGATTCCACGTTCTGCGAGATTTCATGACATCACGATGCAACTTCCGGGACGGCGGCAGCAGCATGTCAAATTTGTTGGGAATGATGGATAATGGTTGAGGATTGAGTACACTGAAATGCGAGCATGGGCTAAGACGACGAGCAATGCGATTTGGCTAGTGGCCTGAGTGATAGATTTTCCTATATGAATTCCCTGTGATGTTCTCGACTTCTCGTCTTCTTTTTACATGTGAAGGCATATTTTCTTTCGTGTAAGGCAACTATACGCGGCCTTTTTTCACCACAGTCGTTACAATGCTTGGTATAAGGACCCCGCGAGCTAAAATTTAGGCTAACATGAAAGGATCACCTCCATTATTCTACACTAATACATGTACTCTTCTCATGTGTGGCAGGACGCGGCAGAACGTGTGTCTCTACCTAGATCTATTGCTGCTACACGCACTAGGGCGGAGTAGGTATACATGTATGCCTGTGAGACACTAGAAATGAGCTGCGGAGACAAAGAGGACTAGGACTAGAGTATGGGAATGGCTTCTTTAAGCAAAACTACCTAGGTAGGTAAGGTAGGTAGAAGAGCTACAGGCGAAGTTTATAGGTAAGGCTGGAATATGCATGCGACAAGCTGTTACATACTTGATGTAGTTGCCTGCTTGCGAATGTTCGTGTGGGCACGGCCTAGATCAGTCTGAGACTAACGGGCAAGATGGCTTTTGTGCACGTTGGACGAGAGGTAGGACAATTCAGCTGTCCACATGGTAACACATGTCTATGCGCAATAGTCCTGCAGTAACCTCGTCTGCAATGGTCAGTATTGCTGCAGTGCTCGGTGAAGGCCCGAAATGGGAGTACTCACAGTACACCGGCATCGCATCATTACAGCAGCAATATAATACTTTGTTTGCAGTTGAGACCAGATGGCCCTTGTAGCATTACATGGCGGCGATCATCCCTCAGAATCGCGCATGTTATCTCGAGGTCGTCATCCTCATAGCCGTGAGTGTCGTTTCACCGTGGATTTCATCGTGGTAGTCATCATCATAAGCTCTCGTGCGGTCGTCCATTCATACCCTCAGTCCTTGTCGCCCATGCCAAACTCCTCCATGATAACCCTTTGTCTCACACCTCGCTTGTCGGCGACGAGACCCATCAGGCCGAGCCCAATGTCTTTGATCTCGTTGTAGGCGTGTAGCAGCGTGATATGCTCTTTGAGAACACCGTTAGCAGTGGCCAGGGCTTGCTTTGCCCGCTGCTCTTCGGTCCACTCCGCAGGAATGGCGAGACCAGACGGCAGAGTCGCCTTGTTGATATATCGCAAGCGCTGAGCTTGGAGATCAGCTAGCTTGGCTTCTAAGCTGGCGCGTTTCGTCGCGAGAGCAGCGAGTCGAGGATTTGCGATTTGAACTGGTGGAGTACTCTCCTCCACGTCGGTGTTCATTGTGCTGTTGCTTTTAGGCTGCGCAGGGATACTTTCCTTTGCCGGAGTCGGAGAGCTGGGGAGCGGAGTATCTGATGATACGAACGAGGAGCTCAGTCCGGGGTGTTGCTGTGACAGCACAGAAGACATGCCTTCCGTTGGACAGGGCGCGCGAGCAACGTGACTATCTTGTCTCTTTGTGTGTACCTGATGAAGCAGTTATTGGTGGTGGACTGACTGACTACATATACCTGAGGCAGTGCTTGAGGTCGACGCGTGCTTGTCAATGGCAGGGGTGAAGACGGGACGGGAACGCGTCGACAAACCACACGGGACTCCCGTACTCTTTCGGGCTGCCGCGTACTAGCGTCCCCGCTTTCGCCGATGAATAGGGTACGAATAGAACATGGGACAGGAGCATCTCACGACTGCCGTCTTCATGGGTCAGACTACTACAGCACCTCTCCTTCACCGCTGACGGACTATAAGGTTTTTGGTATCTTCTAGCACTTCCATTCCGTCTCGCGAGCACACCACCTCCACCTCCACCTCCATCGGCACCGACCCCGAGTGTCCCGGCGCACCTTACGCCACCATTCCCTCGACATCCTACTCTGCAGCCATGGCCACCTTCCGAACCAGACCGGCCTCTCTGCTGGCTACCGCCCTTCTTCTCGCCACAGCCTACGCTCACGGAGGCCACAATGAGGTCCCCGAAGGTGAAGCCATATCGCCCGCCCCCATCGATGGCACCTTATGGACACATATTCTCGTCCAGTCCTTCGCATGGGGCATCCTCTTCCCGACCGGCATGGTCCTCGGCATGGTCAAGTCACGTTGGCATGTACCCACGCAAGTCGCTGCCACCGCCATCGCAGTCCCAGGATACTTCCTGGGCCATGCCCACAAAGGGCGACAGTTCGGTCCTAATGCTCATGCCAAGTTCGCAAACTTGCTCATGCTCATCTTGATTGTTCAGGTCGGGTTGGGGATATATCTCAGGTTACACATTGAAAGAGGTTTCTTGGGCACCATCCGGAAAGGTCTAGTCAAAGCGCATTCGATATTGGGAGGTCTGCTTCCTGTCATTACTTGGGTGCAGTTCGTGTTTGGAGGAATTGCTGCTCAGGGCTTCTGCCAGGGAGACCATCTGGGCCAATGCCTGGCTCATTTCATCATGGGATCCGCGTTCATCGGGTACGGAATCGTGATGGTGCTTCTCCTGCTGAATGGCCAGCCATTCCTCGCAAGGACAGGGAGGAGTCAGGAGTTCTTCGACAGCTCGATCATCGCTCTGTGGGGATGTGTGAATACTTTCACAGAGCACCGATGGGGAGGCCCTTGGGTCGCGAATGATCTGCAACATACGTCAATGGGAATCATATGGTGGGCCGCAGGTCTGGTTGGAATCTGGTTGTCAAGTGACAGACAGGGTCGGCCAAAGAGGAATGTCATCCCAGGTATCGTGATCTTCATGACAGGCTGGGGAATGTCTGGACATCCACAAAGTCTGGCCTTGAGTACCCATGTTCATGCCGTATTCGGCTACACTCTCATGGCCGCTGGACTCACCAGAATCATCGAGATTTCTTTCGTGCTAAAGGATGAGAACACGCTGGTGGGGCCAGAAGGGGGCGATGTGGACCTCAAGATCAACAGCTTTCAGTTCCTACCTCCTTTCTTGCTATTCGCAGCTGGCTTCATGTTCATGGGCGCAACAGAAGAGCAGATGGCGTTGTTGGCCAGCAATAACGTCACGCACGTGTCGTACATTCTCATTCTGTACAGCATCGCCTTCTTGATGTTCCTTTGTAAGTGCTGCCACTGACTTTGCAGTCCTTCTGTGGTCCCCTTTGCTGACATAGTCCTAGACGTCAACATGCTACTGAGCCTATACTCATCATATAAGAATCCAAACGCCGCGACAAAGTCTATCAAGCTTCACGATGAAGAGCGGCCCCGAACCAACGGCGGGATTGGATTACCGATTGCTGGAGATCGAACAGCTGTAGATGCTCAGGAATTCGAGCTCGAAGGTCTAATAAGTGACGATGAACGTGAACATTCTAAGACCAATGGAAAGCCTATAGAGGCGTAGCAGAGCAGACTTGCATTTTCCCAGCATTTGTATAGTTTATGAAAGTTATATTGCAGGCCCCTTCCATTTCATGGTGAGATATATAGCAGGAGAATGCGTGAGAGTATATGAGCTGACCAAGACTGACTTGCGCAGCATAGAGACGGTGCGTAACACATCGCTTCACCGACGCCTGGTCAGTCATTGCCTCAAGCCAGAACGCTGACTCTTCGCTGTCACAGGATAGAACTGTCCAGCGCCTGCGCCTACTAGTCGAGGGGCCTTACTCTGCGGCCTACACCATTCAGGTACCATGCGTGATCGTAGTCATGGCCCTGCGCTGCTCCAGGACAACTCTAGCCGGCTGCGCCGTCGTATCACCAGTATGTATGTCCTTTCCCACTTCTTTTACGTGCTCCACATCATCGATCAAAAAGCTGACTTTTCTCTTGTTGTATGGAAAACGCGCTCCCAGTGCGGATCGGGTTTGAGCTGGGGTGGTCCGAGGACAAAGAACTCGAGATTTCGGCCGGCTTGGGGTCTTGCTGGAGAACAAAGACGGCCTTCTGGGCTTCTCTTGTTGTGAGTTGAGGTTTGTCCTTGTTCGGTGTACAGCTGGGCTATGGGCATTCCTCCCGGGCTTCTCAAAATCTGCGCGCGACATGTCTTATTCCAAGCGCGCCCTGCGTCGATGGGCATGTATCATTTGATTGTCCTCGGTGTGGCTAGGTGCTCAGTGTTTGGTCCTGTACATACTCAGTGGCTTCGCTGTCGATGTCTCCGTGTGCTCAGCGTTGAATACTGGATGCTCAGGCTACGAAGGAACGAATGTATTGGCTCGAGGCTCCGCAACGGTTTCGATGATCGATCAATGGAGAGGAGGTTGGTGTTCCGGTGGTTGAGCTTGCTGTCCTGTTCACCAACTATGCACGGGTCTGCCCCTGCATCCTTCTGACAAGAAGAGAAGAGTAAGCTGTTCGAGTCTACGCACTCGACGAGGTACGTATCCCTTTCGCCTCCATCGCCTCCATGCATGTCCATAGTCCCTGTCTTCTCTTCACTCCCAGAATGGGCCCCACCTCTTATGCTGCCATGCCACTCAACGGACGTGCTGACAAAGGACGCGGGCAGAGCACGAGTTCGTCGACGACTGGATAGGGGCTACGCTGCCAGGTCAGCACAGCTCTGCCAGTCCTTTCCATCAATCAAGCGCGCACAGTCTGTCCCTTTGCTGGTGTAATGGATGTGCTGTCCCTGAAAGACTCGCTCTGCTAGGTCGTAGGCTCTGAAGCAAATGTACTCGACCCCTTGAACCACGCGTAGACCAATGGCACCAGGACTACTACCGTCAGTGACCCCGTCGAACCGCACGCGTCCAAGCCGTACTGGAGTCGTCATGCTCGTGCGCGCTATGCTGCAACCGACCAGGGCTGGCGCTGGGCTGCTGGAGGCACACGCTTCGGGTGGGTGGTACGCCGGTGGTGGTGCTGCTGCTGTGTCGTAGTACTTGACGATGTCAGCGCAAGATCTTCACGGGTGGTGCAGTCTTGAACTACACCGTTGATCTTCTGTTGTGCGGTCATGGTGGTCGAAGAGTCGGGTGGTGAGGCACAATGGCTATGTCGTTGTTGGGCGTCGCCGGTCGATCGATGGCGCGCGCGGTCGTGAAGCTTGACGCGGATAGGTGTCTGGTCTCTACAACTACAGGACGACTGTCCAAGCACATGGGATTACTGCAGCCGGCTCTGCGGCGAGCCTCTGATATGAACAATAATCGACGAGGACGATGTTGTCACGATTGGTAGGGCTAGGGGCTCAGGACGAAATCTATGGCTCGCGAGTCTCTCGCGAGTCTCTGAAGCAGCGCGTCAGCTCTTGCTCGGCCGTGAACGATGCATGAACGCGACAAGGCTTCAAGACCCGCACTAGACTCCCAGGCTGTATATGGACATCACAGACTACGGGATGGTCGAGAGCATGTTGCTCTGTGCTAGGGGCACTCCCTTCTCTAGGCTTCACCATATCAAATGCTCGTTGACGGCACTCCTGTCCTGGCGTTCGCTACGCGTGCTCTCCGGACAGGGGTATGGGAGAAGCCGCAATGTTGTTGCTACACGCACGCGTGACGTTGCCATTAGCCGACTTCTCCTTCACTTCGCTCACTTCCTCGACTTGACCTTCGACATCAAACTCACATTGACCGTACCCATCACCTCGCCATCAGCACACCACTCACCAACTCACCAACTCAACCAACTTCATCAGCAGACCAGCGCACCGCTCCGCTATGGCCATGTCCCAGAGCCCAGCGGCCCTGAGCGTCAAGGGAGATGACCCGCGTTTTGACTCTGACTCTAGCTACGTGCTCGTACCTGCGCCCGCCGGCGATTCTGACGGCTCGGACGACGACACCCAGGGCGACATCACGCCGGCCGTCGGCACGCAGCACTACCAGCAGGACGGCCAGCCGGACAACACGTCGCGCGACGACGACGACGACGCTGCTAGCGCGTATTCCGCATCCTATGTTGGCAGTGACGATGAAGACTACGACGACGTCGACCAACCTGGTGCCATACCGTGGTGGACACAGAGCCAGCCAGAACTAGGTACCACCCCGAGTGACTGAATCTTCCGTACACCGCTGACTCACGCGCGCACAGTACCTTCAGTGTATCCTGTCGCGAACGTCAGAAATGACTACCATACTGATGCCCGGCGCTTCGCCGACAAGAAGCGCGCTCGCTCTGCCCTCAATGCCCCTATGACCCTGGAGCGTTCCAAAAGTACACCCAACATGTTTCTGGTGCAGACCGTCAGCACAACTACTCAGAGTCAACTACCATCAGGTACAATCCCCTTCACTCCAATCATGACCACAGCTGACTCTTGTGACCAGCGACTGTTACGTACGGCTTGGACGGAAGAGATGACACGGCTGATGAGGAGAGTCTCGATTCAGCCAGCGAGTGCGAATTCCTGTTTGGTATCGTTGTCTTCCATAGTGTCACGGTCATGACTGACTCTTGCGACCAGCGTTCCCTCGACCAGCGTTCCCTCGACGCGACTCGCGCGGCACAGACGACGCCGCTGGTTACGAGATCCTCGCTTCATCCAGTCCGAGCAGGTGGCCATTCGGTATAACTCTCTTCTGAATCATATCATCATCATGACTGACCACTGTGACCAGCTACCAATGTCACCAGTTGCACATACTACTATGACGAAACCCCTCCATTTGTTGACTCCGAGGAGCGCTGCCCAGCCCGTACACCCCCAAACAGCGAGGTGGACTTCCCCACAAACCCAGCATACGTGTCTGAAGAGGTCCTGCAGACCTACAAAGACAGCTGCAAGCGCATGTACAATGCTAAAGGCTCGTATCTTCCCCCCAAGGACGAGCCTGATGCTGGTTCCTCCAACCATCCTGTTGACCCGAAGGAGAGACCATCCGAAGAGGACACTCATCCACAAGAGGGCACTCATTCCCAGGAAGAGACTCATGCCCAAGACGGCGCTCATGCTCAAGAGGAGACTCATTCCCAGGCGGACACTCACTCCCAGAAGGACGCTTACTCGCAAAAGGAGGTTCACGCTCAAAAAGACATTCGTTCTCACGATGAGATTCATGCTCAAGAAGACACTATTTCTCAGGAGAGCATTCACTCTCAAGAAGACTCTCACGCTCAAGAGGACGTGCACGGTCAAGAACATCCCCACTCTCAAGAGCAAACCTACACTCGAGAGGACATTCACCCTCAAGAAGACGCCCACCCTCAAAAGCAGACCCACACTCACGAGGAAAACTTCCCAGAAGAAGACGATCATGGTTTTGAAGATCCGACCAGCATTTACCTCGCGCTTTCAGTCAAAGATACAGGCCAGGGTACGATCGGTAGGGCCGGGCGTACCTACAAAGAATGGATCAACGACTTCACCTTTCCCTCGATCAACGTGGAGCATTTCAAGTTTCCAAGCCTGGACCGCGTGTCCCCATACCATGACATTTACAGATATGATGAACCTCTGAGACGGAGCCACAGATATTTGCAAGGTCCCACAGTTCTGGACGACCACGATGTGGATCGAAAGAGTGTTGCCTACATCACTCTCATCACGGATGCAAGCTATCTGCCAGGTGTTGTCGCTCTGAACCACAGCATTCGAAAGTCCGGTGGCAAGAAGTCCTTCATCGTGCTCTATACGAAGAACCTATCCACAGATGCGCTCATCGCACTCCAGACCTTAGAGCAACAAAGCTGTACGGACAACAAGATGAAGCTCTACCACATCGAACCACTGTTGCCTCCTAAGGAGCACAATATCAAGCTCGCCAACCCTCGCTTTGCAGATACTTGGACCAAATTACGAGTCTTTGAACCAGTGGTCTTCCATAAGTACCACACCATGCTCTACCTGGATGCCGATATGCTTGTCACTTCTACCACCAACATTGACGACATCTTCGACTATGCCAAGGACCTTCCAAAGTACTGCATCGCTGCGGTCCACGACTGCAAGTGTGGCATCATCAACGCCCCTGGCTTCCACACCTTGAACTGTAAGGAGAATTGCGTACTCAAGCTTCAGGATCTCTCATCGGGCAGCAAGACCACCATCATCCCCAAGGCAGGAGGTCGCAAGGGTCCCATATCCATGGGACCTGTCTCCTCGTTCAACAGTGGTCTCTTCCTGTTCCACCCCTCTTGGCAGCTTTGGGACGCGGTCAACGAGTACTTCTACACCTCGGCCATGCTTGGCGACTTCTCGTTCCCCGACCAGGATTTCCTGGTCACGTTCTTCCAAGGACGATTCGCGAGCATTCCATGGGAATGGAATGCTGTCAAGACCATGGCGTACCGCCATGAGGGGCTCTGGGCCTCTCACCACGTCAAGATCGTCCACTACATAGTGGACAAGCCCTGGGCGAAGGCCACCCACCGGGGCGACAAGGAGGTGGGCTTCTCCGGCAAGGATGGCCCCCTCCATGCTGCCTGGTGGGAGGCCTTCAAAGAGTGGAAGGAGGAGATGGAGAGGAGAGGGCTCGGCGGCCTCGTCCGCGTGGTGGAGGGTCACTGCGGTGACAGGGACGGAAAGAGCCGCTACTAGGGGGTTTTCTTTTTTTTTTTTACATAAGGCACGGCGGAGAGCTGGTCTCTCCGCCGCCAGCAGCTCGACTGCGCCATTAGGCGCAAAATCAGATGAATTGGACCAGACCCACATTTCCAGCGAGTCACCTGTAAGCGTTTTCACCTGTAAGCGTTTTGATGTTCTTGTTCACGCATTCCTACACAATCTCAGGCGGCAACGAAGACGCGTTCTCCATATTGGACATGCAGGTAGCCTTGGAGAACAAGAGAATGGGCTCGTTAAGGTATAACGACAAGATCCGCATGCTTTACCCCGTGCCGCAGGAGTCCACGCTACGTGACTACGGCTGTGAAGTGGACAGAATTGTTTGCGAGTTGCTCGAGCCTGCCGACCCGCCTGTCTTGCGATTCATGGCACCAGGTAACTACTTCAACAGCTATAGTGAAAACGCGAAAGGAACTACCTAACTAACGACAACAAGCATACTACCCAACCTCCGCCAACGATGCCCATGTATTGGGAGGGAGACCGCTTCGCAAGCGAAGACAGTAACAGCTCCATCAACATCGACGAACTTGTTAACAACCTCCAGCAGCGGGCAAGGGCTGCTTAGCTGAGGGCCGTGACTCCCTCTACCAGGGTGCTAGAGGGAGATGATGTCTTTGTATACGGTGATTCGGATGCATCTGACAACGAGTTCGTAATGCATAGGGCATTGCCCAATCTGTTATCGACTTCGGCACCTTCTATAACGCACTCGAGCGGGTGAGTAACTACATTAGGTCGAACATCACCTACTGCTCCATCTACCCTTCTAAAAGGTGAGCCCCCTACAGCCAGCCTTGCACGGTTGCACCGCATGAAGATGTGAGAATTGGGGATTTGAGGACTTTGATGCATAGGCAGCAGCACAGAACTCAATCTGTCCATGCATTCATAGCGGAGCGCTCTGCTCAACGAGCAGTAGGCACTGGGAGGAGATTCGGTCACTCTCTGAATTATAAGACTACTTATCTTCCAATGTACTTACCCGCCATGTTTCCACGGCGGCCCGACTATATCTTAAGACTGGCGTCCACTAGGCAAAGAATTGCTCGATTGGATCACTGCCTATCACGACGAGCACAAGTATGTCGAGAGGTTTTCTTGCAGGGCTTACAAGTCCTACAGCCTCTCTGCGCTCTGCGAGATATTCTGTGCCGCTAAAGACAAAGCCAGATCAGTCAAATAAATTTGTTCAACACCAGAGATACGTTGTTACGTATGCAGGCAGGCACATGCTGGTACGGGGCCAGTACGTGATGGCTGAGGTAATGTATTACTCAGCCAGGCAGGTGTACATCTACTTTGACACTCCCTTAACAAATGGTAGCATCGGACATCCGATCAGTCTCCCACCAGCCTACATTAGGCACCAGCTGTCCTCAGCACTAGTCTTAGGACGCACCCCTTTCAAGACCGCCTATGTCGACGCTCTATAGCCAATCTTAGGCTCGATCTTCTGATATGTCTCTATGGACCGGACATGCACTACGCGTGCGGTATGGAGAATTGACCAGTCTCATAGTTTTATCCTCTGTCAGAGAGATCGTCGTAGTAGCTAACATACCTACATAACCATTATTTTCTGGGATTCCCCAATTCTGGTCGACATGATCGTATCCAGGACCACCGACACAGACACTATCAGAGAGAGACTCTCATCATCCCACGCAGAGAACATTCCATAGTCCTCACCAACTCTCAAAACGCGGCGCGCTCGACGCCTACTCTCAACGGCAGACAAGAGGACAGGACAGTTCCACTATCCTTCACCTACCCGAACAAGATTACTAGGAGTCATAGTTCAAAAGAAAGAAAGAAAGAAAGAAAGATGCTTATCAGTGGAGGCATCACAGAAGGACTTAGGTGCGTGTCCTGATGTTGAAAATGGCTCCACGGATGTCGCTTAGTCGCCCGCCTAAGTTTTGTTTCTGAACACATTTTGTCTTGCATGAATATGATCTAGGAGTCGAGACCGAGATCAGCGCGCGGATGGGGCTAGAGATCGCAAGAGCACGAAAGGTGAAGGGAAATACCTTACTCTCAGCACGCTGATGAAAAGACGTTCATGCTCCGTAGTGTCAATTGTCGCAGCTTGATGTCTTTCCCACCGGACATGCGGTAGCCTAGATAGCATCAGCAGACCATGGCAGTAGAAGAGCTACCATCTGAACACTTGTGGCACCAATTCAGGACTTTCCCATTCATCCTGCTAGCAATTCAAGCTGCCTGCCTGCCTGCCTACCCCTACTTTGAACCGTCCTGTGGCCCAATAACATAGCAGCCTCCTCCCTCTACTACAATCCCCATAGTCTCACCTCGCAACACATTCACTCCTTCAGCAGACTCATTGTGGCAGCTCCGCAAAAGCACTCAGGGCAAACATCAAGCCAAACGAGAGCTTGAACGCCACGTTATCCTGCACCGCACTCCTCACATCGACACCTTTGACATATCTCCCTATGGTCTTGTACGGCACAATATGAATCCCATAGCTTTCCGCAGTCTGTACACCCGCGATCAAAAGTCCGATAATCAGCACCAAACTCTTGGAAAATGTAGACACGGCAAGTCCAGCGACCAGACCTAGAAAAAGAGGTACCTCCACTATCAGCATTTGCCCCGAAAAAATATTGGTGTTCATCACTTGTCTGTTGTAGATAGATAGGTAGGTATGTTTGTTGTTGTTTTATTCTTATTTCGTACCGATAATACTCCCCGCACTCAACTGTCTCACACTCCGGACATTGAGTCTCCCGTTCCTCACAATCGGGACCTGCGCATCATTCTGATACTGGTTGATGGACCAGTCCTTGGCGCTGATCGAGGCGGGGCTGGCATCGAGGCGGATAGGTTGGCGGTAGAGGAGTCGAGATTGTGCTAAGCAGAGTCCAGCGGCGCCGAAGGCTGCTGCTCCGCCGAAGATGAGAGGGGTGCGGAGGGAGTGGCTGAAGAGGCCGGGAGTGAATCGGAAGGCCATTGTACTAGGACAGCCACGGGAGGTGAAGGAGACGTGTGTGTGTAGAAGGAGGGAGGGAGGAAGGGAGGTTGGGATAGGGAACACTGTTTATTCACTTACCGCGGTGTCTGGTTGCTTGGGAGGGAAGAGGAAGGACGGAGTCAAGGACAACAATGACGTCGCCACGTGCGGAAGTCGGCTTAGTAAGCAAATGGCTCTCCTCTCCTTGCCTCCAACCCCTTTCTAAATGGTACAGTAAGTTACGATAACTACATTATCATACTTGACGATATTCCGACCCAAGATGAGTGACTTCCCATGCTGAAAGCAGTGTGATGCTCTGTAGGGAGGGGATATCCGGTCGAGAAGGATGACAATATCGTGTGTATCAAGGCATATGTTAGCAGCATGAGTCTGGAAGCTAAAAGCTAGGAAGATTCCTCCTCGAGTGGCGATGGGTACTTTTTACTACCTCTTTTGATGTGAACAGATCAAATCCGTCGATAGCCTCTTCGAAGACTTTCGCGAATCGTACAGTCTATGTCACCAAGACTCTTGTCGGTCAGTCAGGTCTGAGGAGAGATCTGTGCGGCAGCCTCTGTGCGCAAGTCGTGTATGAGCTGCACAGAGCAAAGATACCGCGCGATGGCGACAATGTTCCGGGCTCCAGAGATACATGTAGGCTGGGAATCAAGCAGATCTGGGCGTAGAGCTGCGAGGTAGAGCATATCTTTTATCTTTAAAGAACAGAATGGCATTCCGGTACAGAAACCGACGCTTGAGGAAGACGGACGCTTCGAATCGGTCGAAGCAAGCGTGGAGGAATGATTGCGATGGCTACCCGGGAGACGCAAAGGATGGGGAGGAGTCGGGAGGAGGATGCCAGGAGAAACGTTTCGTTGTCGAGATATGGGAGGGAGCAAGCATCATGACTGCGAATGTCTGAGGTGGATGTAGATGCATGCTTGATAGAGCTGGTCCGTTCATATCGTGTTCTTCTCCTCCTCAGGTTGTTGATGTGCTCCGGCAGTGGAGGACTGGAGGAGTGGAGGACGGGGGCGAGATGGGGTTCTCATGGTAACTGAAGCAAGCAAACACTGGGACTCCCGTCACTTACTCACCTCTGCCAGCAAAGCACAGGGTTTCCCTACGCCACTCGTCGTACACTCAGACATCCGCTTGTACACACAGCTGGAATGAAGTACGACCACCGATTCGGCCTCGCCGCTCTGGCCCTGCTCGCCTCGCCTTTCGCCATCGCTTTCATCCTCATTATCCTAATTGGTCAGTCCTCCATCATCTTGCCACTGTGAGCGCATGGCGACATGTTTACTCATACGTCGTCTAGCTATTGCCACCGCCTTCATCATGCTCGGCCACATCGGAACTCTTCTAGGCGGTGTCTTACACGTCTTCCTACCAATTCCAGGCTTAACCAGCTACTTCGACGCGCTCTCATCACCAAAATCTCTCCTCCTCCCCTGCGCGCTCATAGGAGCTGCATGCGCCGCCCACATCTACCTCAAATGCTACTACAGCAGCAAGATTTTCGACTTCACTCTCCCGGATTTGAACTGGAACCTCTGGACCACCAAAAGTAAAGAGGAGCTCGTAGCCGCAGCGGAGGAAACGCAAAACGACGCCGAGAAGAACCCCGTCATCATCGACCACCCACCACAGCAGGATCTGAGCCCATATTTGAATGAGAAGACCAATCCGTACATTCGACGCGTGTCCCGCGACATGGGCGTGGAGCGTACTCGCGAAGCCGAGTCGACAACTCACTGGCCGCGCAATCCTTCTTGTTTTTCGTCTTCTTCGGCTTCATCTTCTGGTGCGGCTACTGCACGGGGCTTCTTTACAGTCCCTTCGAGTCCGACGCAGCAGTTGCATCAGCTACGACAGTCGCGACAGTAGGAGCTTGGCAGACCTGTCGTTGGAGAGTTCGGCTTTTTCGGCCGTGGCGGGAGCAGGTAAGTGCGGACGGACGGCAGCCGACGAGACAGTCTCAGGTACCTAAGGCAAGGTAAGGTACAGTTGGGGACGCTGTGGGTGAGGAAGAGAAGTTGTAGAAGGGTGAACGAAGCATTAAAGACTGGCGAGGCGTTAGCCTTCATGAGAGTCTAGAGTAGAGGTACCTGAGTCTATACATAATGTATATATGCATAATGTATACATGCGGCCAGAAATCTTCTATTATCATCTATCACCATCATAGTTATATCCCTCCAACCCCTTCCCAAGCCCTCCATTCCTGCTTCTTCATTCTTCCTTCTCCTACCTTCATCTTCTTCTCAAGTCCCAAACCCCGCTTCTAAACCCAATCGCCACCTACCTTACACCCCAGTCTCCCTCCTCACCAGCGCCCAAAACCCCCAAATAAAAAGCCCGACAGTTCCCAACGCCACCATCACACAAATCACCGTCCAAGGATTCTTCACACGCTGAAGCAGCCTGTGCCAGACTTTCTTCCACAGACCTTGGAGTTGTTGCTCTCGACGCTCGAAAGGGTCAGTTGTGATGGTGAATGTCTCTAGTGAGTTGGTGGCGGGTGTGGTTGGTTTGGTGGGATGAGAAGGTGGAGGAGAAAGAAGAGGAGGAGGAGGAGGAGATTGGCATCTGATCATAGAATCAGGGAGGGAATAGGAGGAGGACTTGGTGGTGGTGGTGCGATAGGGATGGCGATTATAGGTCCGAGGAGGAGTATGAGGAGGATAAGTTATAGGATGGCGAGGGCTAGTAGGTGGTTTGCTTTGCTTCTCTGTACCAGTACGAGGTTCGTCGTTGTCGTTGATGTGCATGGTGCGATGAACACGGGGAGGACGCGACAGACGTGGAAGACCGACGATGTTGGAGAGTTCGTGCTGAGTTGTTCCAGATCTAGTAGCAGCCCGATCCAAACCCACACGGGGAGAGCCCGAAGTCCAGGGATTAGAAGAAGGAGAAGGCAGCACTACTCCTGTCGATCCATATCCTCCCTGGCCGTCACGCGGCAGTGGAGGACGAGACTGAGATTGAGATGCTACGCGCGCAGCATTCCCATCAAGAGAGCCTACAACATGCCTTGGAGATGCACGAGTTCCACCATGCGCCTCATCAGTATGCTGTAGTACATCCTCGATAGAACCGAGTTGAACTCCACAGCAGGAGATGGGAATAGAACGCTGCTGCTGATGCTGTTCGACTTCCCTCCTCACCCGTCTCGGTCCGTCAGGAGTCTCCGTATCCATGCGTGGAGGAGAAGAAGAAGGAGGTTCAGGTCGACATTCCGGGAAGCCAGTACAATTTCTGCTGCGACATAGTCCGTCCCGCAGAGTAGGCGGAGAAGTCTTATCGTGGACATCTGAGATGTGCTGTAGGACATCCTTGATGGCGTAGAATCGGATACCACAGCAGCGAAGGCCATGCTGCTTGATGTGTATGTACCATCGCATCACATTCGACTCCATATGGTGGGGAGGATTCGATGAGGGTAGCTCCATCTTTTGTTGGCAGTGCGGGTATTGTGATGAGGATAGAAAGGAAGATAACAGGAGAGGAGGGCAGTGTCCTTCTCAAAAAGTCGGACCAGCTGTGAACTTCCACCTCTCTAATTCGAAAGTACAGCCGGTAGAGGTATCTACATCTGAATGTATGGGACTCTATGGAGCCCGGTTGGGAGCGGAAAGTCAAATGAGTGCCTGAATTCCAGGACCACAAGTGCCTGCGGACGGACAGACTGCCCCTAACTTTCAGTCAGCACACTTGCGATCAGCTCCTGACATCGAGTACGCACAATTTGACTCCTAGCGTCCAGTCAGTACAACCTTCAAAGCGAGCGCATCCAATGTCTGTGACCAAAATGTTGTTTTGCCACATACAGTACCAAGGTAACGCTTCACCGAAAGAGGCCATTACGAAAGGCCGCACCAAAAGCTAGACCTGCGAGTCCTCATTTTTTGTTGTCCCTGCAATACCTTACTTAGTCTGTACGAAGGACCTACGATTTCCCTTCCACAAATTTCTTCCGTCTCGCTTTCTGTTCCTTGCCTGTGTACAGAGCATTTATTGTGACTTACTGGTCTTCTGTGCCCATCCATCCGACTGCGATACCATACCAACCCAACACTCACATTCCACAACATCGACGAATCGCACGATGCAGATGCTCTACCTCAGCGGAGTCCAGCTCTCGGTCCCAGCACCTCCCCCCGCAGCACATCTCCCACCAGCGGCAGGACACCTCCCAGAGGAGCCAACTACCCCAGGTCCCTCTCTGCGCCATACTCTGGACCGAGAGAGTGCTCGACTGACTCACATGGCCGTCCGACGCATCAACAACGCCTCTGCTCTCACTGGCGGTGGTGGTGGCGGTGGCGAAAATGACGAGGCAAGCGCCATCGCCATCGCCATCCCACCACGTGCCCGCCTGGCATCTCCACCGCCAGCATACAGAGCGCGCGCCAATTCCCACGAGGGCCCGCCACCACCATACATCGACCCACCAGCATACCAACAAAGAGATATCAATCCTTCCAGATCTCGACGACCACGTACCATGTCCATGGGATCGTGGGACACGCTCATCGACCACGACGTGGATATGGAGTTGGCGCACGGCTTCGCACCAGATCTGACAGCTGGGGCGAGGAACATGTGGGCTTCGGATTCTTCGTCTTCGATCGGTTCTCAGAGCCTCTCTCTCCCGCGAGGTCGAGCTGTGAAATGGGGATGTTGCTTCGTGGGGCTGGTGCCGATAATCATCTTCCTGGCAGTTATTGTCATGTACGCACAGGGAGTCAAGGTGGCCTGAGCACGTTGAGTAGCGCTTGGATTGGAAGACATTTGCAGCGTTCCTGCTGGTACATCTCGAAAAGTTCATATGTAATCTTAGACTTGTAGATTGTCGACGTATTACATGTACCCATACAAACCGATTATACTCCAGACTCTGTAGAGCGATATTGATCAGTGGGTGAGGAGTAGAACCACCGGAACAGCTGTAAGGTACATATATGTGTTGTAAATGTTCCCGGACATCGACAACAACTTGTCAAGTCCCAAGTGAGGTGGTTATCCTATGACAACGGCACTCTTCGGGGGTCTTTGGCAGAGATGAAGTTACATGTCCCGTCTGCTGAGACGTCATTATTGGTGTTTACAGTGAATTTGATGCGGCAGTCTAACGCGTCGATCCCTGCAGTCGATCGACCTCTAATGAAACTAGACTAGACTAAACCAACTTCAGCTTCCTTCACTCGACCTGCCTCTACTCTCAGTCTCCTCCTGATCGACTCGTCTGGCCCTGACACGTCTGTCCGCCCCTCCGTCCATCCAGCGCAATTGCTACTGTATAATCATAATCATGGATACCCTCCACAAACTCGCCGGTGTCAGCGAAGCCCAACGCTCCGACGCCGCCTCTCCGCCTCCGCCAGCAGCAGCAGTCTCAGCTTCAGCATCAGCGTTATCCCTCCCTCCTCCCGTGCCTCCCAAAGACGACGCGCGCAGCATCAAAAGCTCCAAGAGCAGTCGACGCGCTTCCATCCCCCTCAATAGGCGAAAATCCCAAAAGTCCTTCCGATCTGGCATATCAGCCAACTCGGCTACACGCAGCAAAACCCAGCTCCCCACCGACGGCAGAGGAAATGTCCCGCCCACCCCCCAGATCACCAAGAGCGAGCGGAATCAGTATGGAGATTTAGCACCCCAAGCTGTCACGGGTGGGCCAGGTAGCACCCACAGCTCGCGTCGACATGCAGGGGGACATGGAAGTAGCACATTCGAAGGAGAATATGGAGAAGGTGAAGGCGATGGCGAAGAAGATGAAAGCGACTTTGAATGGGGGCCTCAACATCCTTGTTTCCCTCACCCCAATCCTCACTGCGAGCCCGATAGTCGCGAAGCACAAGAAACGAGAGTCATACGTGTCAAACGAGATTACCTCATCGCGGGAGACTTGTATCCTCAATACGCAAATCTCTATCCCGAGATTCTGGATCCTTTGGTCACAGACGACGAGTTTCGCGTTGTCATTCAGCGGCTCAATGAGATTATGGAAAAAGCTTTCAGTCCGGACACGCTTCGCGCATGGGTTGACGCGATATTGGGCGTTGCCACGGGATATTTCTGGGAGGATCTGGGTTTTACGGGTGTGAGGTCGGGGGAGAAAGAAATGGAAAAGTATATTCATCGATGGAATCAAGAAAGGGAGAAGGATGGGAGGGATGTTCGACTCATGCAGCCGAGGACGACGGGATTCATGACCTTGGATTTCGTGGTGCCAGATCCGGGAATTGACATTGCTGTGGAGGAGAGTAGCGTGCATGCTGTCGGTGGTGAGGAAGGAGGAGATGCGGCGGATACCGGGACGGAGTCTGATCGCACTGCTGCTCCTGCGGTGTCATCACAACAGGCCTAGTATGTCTATCGAAGAGTACGAAAATCTCGCACATGGTATACCATTGGGTGGTACGTATATGAACTGGGACGAGATGGGAGTTTCAGAGGGTGATGACGGGTTATGGCGAGCTGTATTTTTGAACGGGCGGTGCTGTTTTCAAGATCGAGCGATACCAGGGAGAGAAGGAGACGACGACATTAGAAAGATGGGAGACATTTCCATCTCCATCTCAGTTTTTCGATGATAAAGGATCACTAATTGTACGATACGATACGATACGATACGACAGGATAGGATGGGATAGCGGTGTCCGCGCATGCAAGCAGTAATTGTAGGTGACGATGATGAAAGATAGGTAGTCGCTTAATGGATAGACGTCTATCAGCGGTCTCGTGCAAAAGAGTCCTGCGGTAGGATGAAAAGGTGGCCGCTTGAGTCCAGCCAGCCTCCCTCCTTCACGAAAAGGACATGCCTTCAGACGTATACAGCTGACCCACTTCCGCGTGGATCGCCTACTACCTTGGATCAGGAAGGCTCATATGCTCATTCCCAGTAGCGCCTCAATCAACACCCCATTCTAGCCTCTCGACGAGAATCTCCATAGCCATCTCTGCACCAGCTCGAATCAAACCTCGAATGGCCGCGACCAAATAGCTCAGACTCTCATTGAATTGACTCAACAAAGTTGCAACACTTTCTGCTCGAGTGGTTCTTGCCAAAAGCTCACTCAATTCCAGAATACCTGTGATCGCATCTCGCACGGGTTCAAGTTTCGCTGACAACAGAAGATTTGTCTGTAATCTTCGATCATAGTCTTGCCAAATAGCGATCATGGCATCGATATCGGTGGCGTTGAGCATCAATTCCAGCGTCTCTTGATGTATAATTCTGGCTGTAGAGGTGATGAAGAAATGTATGATTTCTGTAAACCAGAAGAGTTTCTGCCTCAACGATACATGTGGTGCAGAGCATTGTTGTCCTGAGCGGAGAGTGAAGAAGGTCTTCGTAAGCAGACTTCCAGCGTAATGAACTTGCAGTAAAAATGCGAAGACCTTGGCGTGCGTTGACGAAGTGCTGCAGCCTGTGATGTTCTGTATAGGCCAGGGAAATTTGTACTCCAGGCTGAAAGTGTCGAGGGCGCGAGTCGTTGATGGAGCTGTGTGTCCAGTGGGCGTATGGACCTGAATGCAATCGGCATCAACTTCCTTGCAGGCACCAAGCGTGTTTCGTGCGAGTTCAGCCAGCATGAACTGATCGTTCCAGGCCTTCAACTCGCCTTTCGCAACGACGCGTGTCTCGACGGCACTGGCAAAGTCTTGGAACAACAGCCCATCTGCTGAGAAGAACACATTGGGCAAGGCTGCCATTGTCCGAGACAGGCTATTTTCGTGCCAAAGACTGTTGAGAAGTTGTGGAGTGCAATCGTTTCCGATGCGTGCGATCCAGGATTGTAACTCTTCGTCTAGTAGCTGAGGGAAAAGCAGGAGCGTGTGTTGAGCCAGCTGATGCTGCATCAATTCGAAGTTCGGCAGATCTGTATCTTGCAGAATCCACGCATCGTCCGAGCTTGGCTGCAAAAGACGGAAGAAAGCTCGACTTTTACCCAAGGCGAAGAGCTTACTGGTGTTTGCGGCGAGGCAGTTGGGCGCGAGAATGCTGCCATCGACTGCGCGATTCTCTGCATACTTCAGTCGCCAGATGTGGCCCAGAGCACAGTCCTTTTCCACAACTACCACTAGTGGAATCTCGTGGTTGTTGAATTCGGTTCTCCCAAACACTGTCCATGCTGCGATTGGTCTCAGATAACCACGCAGTGCAGCGCAGAATACCTTGACAATCGAAGGGAAGGACGCTGTGGCTCCAGACACTTGCGCGAGGCAAGCTTCGTCATACAGAGTGTCAAGCATGACCAGCTGTTGAGTCTGACCTGTAGAGAGTGCCACTACTTGGACTATCGACGACAGATGTACGAGCGCAGCAGCTGAAGTCTGCGCCTCGTTCGCAACATCCACAATGCTGACAACAGTCTTGGGATGCGGGCCTATGTAGCGCCGTTGCATAGCGACAAGCCCTTCATCAAAAACCTTGAGCAGTTTCTGCAACTCGGCCTGAACAGCACGCATGTACAGGAGACTTTGCGAACTTCTGGTCCACACTCGCAGGTAGTTCAGTGCAGAAGCCAGCTTGGTACAGCTGGTGACCACATCGTTGATAGAGGTAGTGCTCGTTGTTGCCACTTTTATTCTCCTGGACATTGTCACTCGGCCCGTGGAGCTGTCGCGGGAGAAGAGCTCCGTAGGCAGACCATGTAGCATCAGCAATATTTCGCGTACAAGCGTGAGTTCCGACAAGCTGCATGTGCCCGAGTCGTCCTTCCAGCTTTGCAGGGTTTCGTGGATAGGTGAAGTTATGCTCACATCCGGCTGAGAAAGGTGAAGTCTTGCTGTCGAGCTGAGGTCCTCGTCTACAGAAGTAGCAGTCGTTGAGACCGTGGGCTCCGACTCTAGCTCGGAATCAGAGGAGTTGTCCGCACTCGAGTGGTAGCCACGATCAATGTCGTCCCAGACTCCAGGTTCATCGAGTGGATCATCAGCCACAATTTCCTCCCAGGTCAGCTGAGGACCTGTATCTTGACCATCTCCCGGGACCAGCACATGGCTCAGAATGGTCTTCGAGACTGGACAATCCGAGAGATCCAAGAACAGCGAGAGCAGCTCAGGCGTCCATTTCGAGCTTGAAGGCAGCTCTTCGAGACGTTCTTGTAATGCATCTGCCAAGTCGTCACGGTTCAACACCGCCAGCTTCTCCGTGATACCATCCAGTCTTGCCTTGACGGCGAACTGGTTGGTCCGAGCATGGCTCTTATCTCGCAGGCCTCTGACAGCCTGGCTTTTCAACGCGCGATAGCCAGCGTCTCTAGCTGTCTGGCCCGTAAGTGCAGTGACAAGGCCGTCGGTGAGCTTGTCCAGTAGTGCTGCGTGTGCCATGGCTGGGGAGCGACATTGTGTATACCATAAGGCAGAGGCGTGCTTGTGCTGTATGAGTTTGTCCGAAAGACGCGAAGTAGACGCGAGGTGTATGTGTATTTCTACGGCATACCATAGAGCAAAAGAAGATTCCAAGGAAGGCAGGAGCGGAGCCAGGTCCGTCTGCATAGGTACCTGGTACATACAATACGACGCCCCTACAACAATTCCCTGTCACAAGCCAACTCGACATTCTGAGCATTCCTTTTGACACGTCCAACCAGAATGGCCATTCCCAAACCCATCCGCCTGCTGGCTCTGGCCACGATGGCGCTCTTTGTGTTTCTGCTGGTTCAGATCATGAGAAACCCAACCGTCGCGAAACTGCCCGAAGGACACGCAAAGCTGGAGGACATGGTCCGAGACCCCAATCTCGATGGTATGTCTACTTTTTCTATATAATGACTAGGGAAAGAGGAAGAAGAGCAAGAAGAAGGGGAAGAACACGGAAGAAGACCAAGGAGAAAGGAGAAAAGAGAGAAGCAACAGGAAGGAAGAGAAGCAGAAGAAGAACAACAACCATAAGGGAAAAGAGCAAGAAGGACTGATACAAGACACACAGCCACCGACGAACCGCCCGAACCGCTCCACCGCGTGTCTGGCAACAACTACGACGCCAACAACCCTCACAGCGACCGCATCAATGCCACCATCCTCTCCCTCGTCCGCAACAGCGAACTCGCCCAAATCGTCGGCAGCATGCAAGAGCTCGAGCGCACATGGAACCACAAATTCAACTATCCCTGGACCTTCTTCAACGATGAACCCTTTACCGAAGAATTCAAAAAGGCCACCTCTGCCAACACCAAAGCCGAATGTCGCTACGAACTGATCCCCAAAGAGCATTGGGAAATCCCCTCCTGGATCAATGCAGACTTGATGAAGGAGTCGGCCAAAATACTGGAAGAGAAGAATATCCAATACGCCAGTATGAAAAGCTATCATCAGATGTGTCGATGGAATAGCGGACTATTCTACAAACACCCAGCTCTCAAGGATGTACAATACTATTGGCGTGTGGAACCACATGTCAATTTCTTCTGCGATGTGGATTATGATGTCTTCCGATATATGCGAGACCACAACAAGACCTATGGTTTCACAATCAATATCTATGACTCTCCGCACAGTATTGAGCAGCTTTGGCCCGAAACGATTAAATTCTTGGCGGGGAATAACAAGTACCTCGCAAAAGATAATGCCATGGGATGGTTGACTGATAAGGAAAGGAGACCGGAGCACAATCAGGTTGCCAATGGTTACTCGACATGCCATTTCTGGAGCAACTTCGAGATCGCCGACATGAACTTTTGGCGTTCCGAAGCGTATGAAGCTTATTTCGAACATCTCGATCGCGCAGGCGGATTCTTCTACGAACGTTGGGGAGATGCACCCGTCCATTCCATTGCATTGGGACTGTTTGAAGAGCAGAGTCGAGTGCATTGGTTCAAGGACATCGGATACAGGCATATTCCATTCTTCAACTGCCCCAATTCTCCCAAATGTAAAGGATGCCAGGCAGGGAAGTTTTACGATGGAGAGCCGTTCCTACAAAAGGAAGATTGCAGACCAAACTGGTTCAAGTATGTGGGTATGGGGGATTGGAAGAAGCAGGAACTGTAGATGACATGATTTGAGTTTCGAACGAGAGAAGTAGAGGAAAGAGGAAAGAAAGAACACCCTCGAAAGAGAGACTTGCTGAGGATTAGCGAATGGCGTCTGGCGTTGCGAAGGGAGCATGGCATATGTCTGAACAGATTGCCATGGCATTTGATGGCTGTGATTGTGTATAAGTACGAAACAAAACAAACACGCACCACTGGCGAGCGTGTCCTGTCGTCGTGAAAGCCTGAAGAGGTGAATGAAGTACATGTACCTGTGTTGTCGCGAGGATGAACTTTCAGCCGCCATTGCAGTGCTCAGCAGCTAGAAAGTAGAAACGCTGTCTACATCTACTCGCACGACTCTACGAGATCCTTCGACATGTTCCGACATCATACTTTTCCGGATGCATGCCAATCCGTTGTCCATGGCATGGGTTGTAGTCCTAGCTGACGTGTGACGGAGATAAAGCTAGCGGCGGCGTGCCTCAAGCTCCTTCGTATATTCAATCTACAGGTGATACCATATCAAGACCTGGACCAACAATGGCAGATTCAGGCATCAAAGATACCGTCCTTGTGACGGGGGGCAGTGGCCATCTGGGCGGCTACTGTGTCCTTCAACTTCTCCAAAAGGGATACATTGTTCGCACAACCGTGCGCACCACCTCTCGCATCGACGAAGCCAAAGGCAAGTACCGCCATGGAGGTGCAACAGAAGAGCAGATCGCAAGTGTCGAGTTCGTGGTCCTGGACCTCGTCAACGACAGTGATGAGGACTGGACAAAGGCCTGCACTGGCGCCAAATATGTGCTACACACGGCGGGAATGATAGCCACAGGGCTAGAGAAGCACGAAGACGAACTGCTCATACCATTGAAGACTGGCACGCTACGCGTCCTACGCGCCGCAAAGGCCGCCAATGTACAAAAAGTCGTGTTCACGAGCTCAGTGGCTGCTATTGCTCATGGTCATGGCATGAAACGGGGGAAATCAGAGCCGTTCACAGAAGAGGATTGGACAGATTTATCGAATCAGAAAGAGAAGTTACATGTATATCCTCGAGCCAAGACACTACAGGAGCAAGCCGCTTGGGAATATATCAAGAGTGAGGCTGGTAAAGGTCTGGAAATGACTGCTATCAACCCCGTTGCTCTGTATGGGCCTTCGCTGAGCAAGACCTTCGCGTCGAGCCTCAAACTCGTTCCCATCCTGCTAGGCGGCATGCCTGGTGTACCCCAATACGGCACTGGGATGGTGGACGTGCGAGATGTCGCAGACTTGCACATCAGAGCGATGGAGAGCTCCGCTGCGAACGGGCAACGGTATCTTGCCATTTCAGGCAGGTCGCACGAAGTGGAGGCAGAAAGTAGTGTTTGCGACTTTGTGGACATGATATCTTCGGGAGACATCTTACGGAAAGGTCTTCCAGCTGAAAAGACGGGCAAGATTCCAACTCGCACACTGCCGAACTTTGTGATGCGAGCTGCTGGCTACTTTGACCCCGTCGTGGGGGTCTGTTTGCCTGATCTGGGAAAAGAGCTTGCTGGATCTTTTGCAAAGGCGAGAAGGGAATTGGGTTGGGAGCCTAGGACGATAGATGAGGCACTGCTGTCGAGTGCGACGAGTCTGGTTGAGTTCGGCGTGGTATAAACACGATCATCCATCCATGTATTCATGGCTGTGGGGCGATGTAACATAAAACTACGGTATAGTACGCCCTCCGGCTTGGCTCATTATGTTTTCATGCTCCCTACGAACGCTTCATAAGGTAGGGATTGAATGTGGTGTTCGACTGGTTAATTCGTCAATTCAACAAGCTGCAAGCATGTTAACGTGCCAAGAAGGCGCCATCTTGGCTGGGAGTGAAATCGAGTACCATCTCAGTTCTCCATGTCTCAACCTTGACCTCATCAATCTTTCGGTGTATCTCAATCTTTCATATTCCATCTTATCCTCGCAGAACCGACAACGGCGCTGTGTCTTTTCCGGCGTGTCCGTCCATACAGCTGACTAGCCGACATGTGAGACTTGTCAGGCCTGCCTTGCCTTCTGGTTGAATTGCTATTGGAGGCGGTAAAGCTCAGCCAGCAGAACCAAGACTCGTCACTTGCAGGCACAGGGCTGTTGAGGAGACTTTCCCGACAAAGCCATCACATTTGATCTGTTGCAGACTTACGGTGGCCAGGCAGATATCCACATGAGCTAGAGGTTATATTGAGAGCATAGCAGCGAAGAACTCTGAAGTTCGTCCTAAGCCTTCTCCGGGACGCAAGACGGGGAATCTTATATATTCTTATCGTACGGCACAAAATAACGGAGGCGGGCTGTTCACAAAGGCTGCACGGCTCTCAACACAGCTGCACGAACCTGGTAGCTAAGCGCAGAGCGGATCCTGGGTCTCCTTGTGGGCGTGCACGCTGACACAGAAGACAGATGAAGATCCAGCCTCATTCCAGTATTGCGTTCTTACTTCTTAGCATCACATGTCATCCACTCCGCATTGCTTATTGGACACGTCCTAGGATCTCTTCGAATCGAGAGTTCTTGGATGGGACCAATCATATCCTCCCTCTCATTCCCTGCTGGGATTCCTGTCTTATACCGTTCGAACAGAACACCTGAGAATCCGAAGAGATCCTAGGAGATGGTACGGCCGGTCTTGCCACGACCAGGTGTTGTACCTGATTTCCATCAAGATTTGGAACTTAGTAGCTGTAGCCTCAGCTGCTAAGTACCTACCTTAGGCTAGGATTCATTGACCACGCGTGCTCAGCTACAGCCTACAGGTATATCTGTGCCTGCGAGGCAACCGGATGTGATCGGACAACATGGTGCCATTGACTAGGAAATATTGTATAAGAACCGACAATCCGTGTACTGTTGTAGTTCTATAGCAGAACCTCTCCGCCTCACCCATTGCCCGCCCGCTCAGTCTGATCCTCCGCAAAGCAGATTTGAACCACTCCAAATCAAGATGCGTCACCACTCTTCTCTCGCCCTCCTAGCAGCAGCCGCATACCTGCCTTCAACTCTCGGCTGCATCTTATTCAACGCCACACTTCACTACGGCGCCAAAACCGCCAGCTCCGCCGAGGAAGCCATCGAAGTCCTCAACCAAGGCACACAAGACAAAGCCCGCGACTTACGCCTCGACCTCAGCCTGTGGGACGACACCAACAACGACTTTGTCGTCGATGCCCTGAAAGACTCCTTCTGCCAAGGCACAGACCTGAAGCCATACGAAGACAATTCCTGGGTCGTGCCATGCACGCCCAAGGAACGGGATGTGGAGCTTGATGTGCACTGGGATCCGGATATCACCGAGGGAGGCGTCATGGTGAATGTTTTGAAGTATAATAATCCCCGAGCGCAGGCGCAGAATGGCAATGATCCGGATAAGGATGTGGTGTATACATTTCAGGTGCTGAGTAAGGATGAGAAGGGCGAGTACTTTGAGGCTGAGATCTTTTGTAATGATTGCAAGGACTCGAGTGGGCTGGGTGTCAAATGCTGAGTGGGAAGTGGTTGGTTTGGAAATGGTGTTGTACATGTCCCTAGTCAGCTTATAATAATACATACATACTATGTGTATGAAAGGGAAAAGCTGTTGACTCAACATGGACTGCTATGTGTTCGTCTGAGCGTTGTTCTTCTTATTCTGATGAGTCTCCGGCTTGTCGATGCGCGCACCGGTAGGCTGAGTGCATGATGGGTGTGGAGCGGTCACTCTCTTGTTCCCCTTTGCGGACTGCTCTTTGAGCTCCTTATCCAATTTGCTCTGAGCGCTGTTCTTCTTGTTCTGACGAGTCTCCGGCTTGTCGATGCGCTCACTGGTGGGCTGAGTGCATGATGGGTTTGGAGCGGTCACTCTCTTGTTCGCCTTTGCGGACTGCTCTTTGAGCTCCTTAGCCAATTTGCTCTGAGCGCTGTTCTTCTTATTCTGACGAGTCTCTGGCTTGTCGATGCGCACACCGGTAGGCTGAGTGCATAACGGGTGTGGAGCGGTCACTCTCTTGTTCGCCTTTGCGGACTGCTCTTTAGGCTCCTTATCCAATTGGCTCTGAGCGCTGTTCTTCTTATTCTGCTTCCTTTCCATGTTCTGCTGATGACATCGGGTAGTGTCACTGTCGCCATTTCTCGTCCGGGACCCGAGTACCATGGCATTGGCTTTCTTATGGCAGATAGGAGGAGCACGACAATCTGCTTTTTGAAAGTCCGGTGGTGAAGCGGGTACAGTAGACGTCGCTCGCTTGGCTATCTCGCTCATCTGTAGTTGGAGACCTCTGACCGGGTGCTTAAGATCCTTGATCTGACGCTGATGATCGAGAGCCCGGTCATTGATGCGCAGGGATATATCTGCCGTAGTCTGGTGAATGTACTTCACTTTGGCACTGAGGTCATTCTCTCTCGCCATCGCATCGAGCTTTTTTACGTCCATCTGCACCCCGGAAGCATGTTCATCATCGAGACGTTGAGAAGCCTCACTGTGCAACAGCCCGTTAGCCATAAGAACATGCAGCATCCCATGGGCCAGGGAATTTAGCTCCGCAATCTGTGACGCCTGAGTGGCAATCTGACTGGCATTCGCGGCTGTGAGAGCAGTGAGCTGGTCCAACGATTCCTGCTGGGCAGATATACCTGAAAATTGCGTTAGCAATCTCGGCAGTCTTGGCTGTCCATTGAGGCTCCTTGACTCACGCTTAATGGCATCGATCTCCTCGATCTCTCGCACGATCTGCTCTTTGAGATTCTTGCTTTTTGCAACTGCTTCATTGAGCGCGAAACGCGCGCTGTCGATATGACTCACGCGCAACTCCGCGATGCCTCTCGACGTGGGCAGGCGGTCATCCGCCTTGACAGCTTCTTCCGAAGGGGCTGCCAATCTTCCTCCAGGAGCTTGTGCGACTTGCTGTCCAATGGCAGCTTCTTCTGCCAACTCTGGTCGTACCGCTGACTGACTCCACGAGACGAGTGAAGCTGCAGCGCGGCGTTCGTCGCGGGTGATCTTCAGCGTAGCTTCGTATTGTCGCACAAGAGTGTTCGCTTGAACGAGCTTTCTGGCAAAAGCGATAAGGGGGTCCGCGTCTTGTTGCTTCTGCTGTTCTTCTTCCTCTTCTTCCGCAGCCGGCGAGGAAGCTTGCTGAAGCTGTTGATTTGGTGCTACGAACTGAGCTGGCAGGACTGCACAGTGCGGCTCGGTCCCGTTAGAATTATGCTGCTTCATTGTGTGCTGACTCGTGGCGCCTGTCGAGGAATAGACGCCTTGCTGATGATTCTGGTAGCCGTCATCTAGTACGTGTGACTCGGCCGGCATGTTGTCCGTCGCAATCGTGCTGATAGGCGATGTTGATGGCTCAAGTTCAAGGGCGAGGGCGAGCTTGAGTGCGCACAAATCATCAAATACCTGCGCCAAGCACTTTTAAACATTTTGAAGAACCGAACTTGAACAGGCACATTTGCGCACTCAGAAAATCGACTGGCCGCTTTACATGTCTACCTGAGGCAGGAACGCGGAATGCTCGGAGTTTGCTTCATACCTCTTTCATTTGAGTCGTATGGACGGTAGTGGCCTGTCTTGTGCCTTCGTAGTTTCAGAGCCCCCTGTTTCGAGCGACCAGCTTATCATGCAGCCTCGGAACATTTATGAACTCTTCTCCTCAGCGACAGCCTTTGGTCGCGAGACAACTTCGCCCTCACCCGGTACCTGTGGCTTGCCGCCGCCCTTTTTCTGCTCGGCGACACCCTTTGCCTTGAGTGAAGTAGAATCCTTGGGAAGCTCCTTGACGTATGGCAAGAACTCTGGCTGACCTGGAATGTACTTGCGCAGGACTTCCGGTACCTCGATACCATCCTCGCGCTGGTAGTTCTCCAGCACGCAGCAGAGTGCTCTCTCCGTAGCGCAGAGTGTGGAGTTGAGAGCATGTACGTATGACTTTTGGAAGCTGGCATCTGTCTGCTTCTTTTGTCCGAAGCGCACCTCAAGTTCGCGAGTCTGATAGTCCGTGCAGTTTGAGCAGGAGACAAGTTCCTTGTACTCGCCCTGGAATGGGAACCATGCCTCGAGATCGTACTTCTTCGCTGCCGCGTTGTTGAGAGCCCCAGAAACGATGGCGACAACTTGGTATGGAAGGCCTAGCGTCTTGTAGAACTCTTCGGAAGTGTTGATCATATCGTCAAAGTGCTTCCATGAATCCTCTGGATTGCAGAAGATGAACTGTTCAATCTTCTCGAATTGGTGGACACGGAAGATACCCCATGCGTCCTTTCCGTGAGATCCGGCCTCTTTTCGGAAACATGTCGAGTAGCCGGCATACTTGATGGGAAGATCCGTTGGGTTCAGCCATTCGCCCTCGTGCAGGGCAGATATGGGCTGTTCTGAAGTCGCGATAAGGTACTTGTCTGTGGCTGGGTCATTCTCCTTCTCAGTGACCTTGTACAACTCTTCGTCGAACTGTTCGAGCTGTGCGGTCTTGGCCATGGCTTCCCGCAGCATGAAGAATGGGGGCTGATTGGGCTTGTAGCCCTTGTTGAAGAGGAATTCAAGGCCGTAGTTGACCAATGCCAGGTTGAGGAAAAGTCCATAACCCGTCAGACAGTAGCCTCGATGTCCCACGATCTTGACGCCACGCTCGGGATCGTAGCCGTCTATTCGTGTGAGGACCTCGTGGTGAGACATACAGTCTTTCTTCGTCACATCCACACCTTCTGGAGCCCACGTGCGGATAATCGAGTTGTTGTCCTCGTTGTTGGAGACTGGCACAGTGTCGTGGACATAGTTGCCGATGCTCTTGGCCTTTTTCAGCAACTCTCTCTGCTTCTCTGCAGCCTGCTTCTCCAGCTCCGCCTTCTCCTTGCCCAATTGCTCCTTTTCCTGGACGAGCTTCTTAAACTCCTCGGGGTCCCCCTTGGCCTTTTTGTTTGCACCCATGGCTTTCTGCACCGCGTTGATCTTGGCGCCCATGGTAGTTCCAGCAGCATACTGCGTCTTTCGGTGCTCCTCGAAGAGTGCAATCACCTCGTCGACCACCTCTTCTGGAGCATGTCTGCGTCGCTGTGACTCCTTGATCTTGTCGGGATTTCCGCCTCGATCCTTGATGAAGTCGTTGATGTCCAGCATGGTGGCGGTCCTTGTACTGTTGCCGTTGCTGTATAGAAGTGCGAGGTCGTCCTCTTGAAGCTGGAAGTGAGGTGGTGTGCGGTGTGGTGTTTATGGCTGCGTGACTGAGTCAATGCGGGCAGGCTCATAAATTCGGAGGGGCATTTCGGCCGGGCCTGACTGCGGCGAGCAGTGATTGGCCGCGTCTCATCCTTTGTGGACTGTCCAAGTTCGACGCGCTCGACACGCGTCTTCCTCCATCCATTGTGCTCCTTCTCTTGCTGTCCACAACATCATCTGCACCTTCTCATACACGAAGCTCAGTCGAGCCTTCCCACCCATTATGATCACGCGAAGACGAGGCGCTCAGCGGCAGACATCTCCCAGCATCACTCCGGAACATCACGTGAGAGATGTCATTCCCATTCACCGAAGTATGCGTACTACTGGACCGCCTTGAACATGTCGAGCTACACGAGAACCTCCTCCCGGCCGCCAAGCCGAACCGCTACAAGGAGCTGGTCAACAGCTGGTTCAGCTCGCACCGAAGGCAGATCAACGAGCTCGACGTCCATGGCTCGTGTGCACTGCTCTCATCTCTCTTGCCGCATTGGAGAACCGACCGTGTATACAGCCTCCAAGCAGCAGGCCTGTGCAGGATCCTGGGTCGAGCGTTGGGTCTCTCGACAGCACGAAGGACTTCCCTTGCCGCTTACAACCAGCCAGGAGCGGGCGATCTAGCGACATGCTTCGAGAGGGTGCATGCAGCGGGAGGGCCGCCGGCTACTCCAGCAGTGACAGTGGAGCATGTCGACCATATGCTTCAATCCCTAGCTGGCCGCTCCAACTTCTCAGACCCCTCCATTCCCAGGCTACCGCCAAGTTCGTCAGAGACTCGTGATCGACTACTCAGCAACGTCTTCTGTCGTGCCAGTCCGCAAGAAGGCAAGTGGCTTGTCCGGATCATCCTCAAGGACTTACGGCCTATGCAGTGCGATGAGACCATTATCCTTAAAAGCTTTCATTTCTTGCTGCCGGATCTGCTTCGGTTTCAACGAGATTTCACAGCTGCTGTGACTCTCTTGAAGAACGATCTGAAGCAATACCCTGAGAAGCCAGACCCACGGTCTGAAGCTTTACATCGCAAGACTATTGCAGATGCCCGTACCATTCGTCCTATCGTGGGAACGAAAGTCAGTAGACCCAACTTCCACAAAGGGCGGGGCATAGACTCGTGCATGAAGATGATGGGTTCAAAACTGTGGGTGTTGGAAAGGAAATATGATGGCGAATACTGCGAAATTCATGTTGACCTGACCAAGTCCACCAATCCTGCAGACTGCATCAAGATCTTCTCCAAGAGCGGTAAAAACTCCACCCGGGATCGGAAGGGAGTCCACAAGATTCTAGTCGACGCCCTTCGTCTCGGCACTCCGGACTGCCGTTTCAAGAAGCAAGCTATACTGCTCGGCGAGCTTGTGGTCTTCTCCGATCAGCATGACTGTATCATGCCCTTCGAGGAGATCAGAAAGCATGTTTCGAGATCTGGGGTCTACATTGGAACAGAACAGGATTCTATGCCGAAAGCTCATGAGCACCTCGCTATCGTTTTCTTCGATTTACTGCTTCTCGATGAAGAGGTCGTGATGAACAGACCCATCGATGAACGCCGTGACTGGCTGCGAGTGACTTACAGGAAGATTCGTGGCCGAGCCATGGGCGCTGAGTGGACAAAAGTGGACTTTGCTAAACCTGAGAAAGCCAAGCGTTTGTTCTTGCAGCACTTTGCCATGTCGAATGCGAAGCGCTGCGAGGGTCTTGTTCTGAAGCCGTGTGATGTGCCATACTTCTCCATCGAAGCTCACCCAGCTGACTACAGGCACAGCTATATCAAGCTGAAGAAGGACTACATCTCTGGTATGGGTGATGAGGAAGACTTTGCTGTGGTGGGCGCAAGTTATAATGCGCAGCAAGCGGCAACAGCTGGTGGCAAAGCTTTCATCAAGTGGACCACGTTCCACCTGGGCTGTCTGATGAACAAGCAGGAAGTTCGCAAATATGATGCCAGACCTATTTTCAGACATGTCGGGACGATCGATCAGCAGCACTGCATACCACAGGCAATTCTCGAGACTGCCAACATTCTAGGCAATTTGCGCGCCTCGCCATGGACCGAGTCAGAGCCTCCGAGAAACTTCGACATTGAAGATACACGCTCAAAAATGTCAGTGGTTTTCGACAAGCCACTGGTCTTCGAGGTACTAGGCTCTGGGTATGAGAAGCCCTCGAGCTGTGATTATCTTATGCTTCGCCATCCGAGAGTCAAGAAACTGCACGAGGATCGTGATTGGACTAACTGTGTTACATTTCAAGAGCTGCAGGAGAAAGGTAGAGCGTCACGCGCGGCTCCAGTAGACTCTGAATCGCAAGAAATGCAAAGATGTATTGACAAACTTGAGCGCTGCTGCAGGAGAAAGGTTGAGCTTGACAGACGTTCCACGCCATCTCGATCGACAGTGTCGCCATCGAAAAGGACCCTCGCCACGCCAGAAATCTCAGAGCTGCGTTCTTCTCTGCTTGTCGCCAGTCCATGCAGGATCCCAAGCTCTGCGGTTACCGCGCACTCCCCAAAGATCCGCTTGGACAACACGAACTGCAAACGCAACAAAAAGGCCGTCGCATCTGCCTCAGGAAATGCCTCAAGAAATGCGACTTGCAAGCAGCGGGCGGTAGAGACTGGTGCTTCTGCTCTCCGAACCTCGAAACGACCATGCCCTGGGCTGCGCCAACGGGACATGCATGAGCGAATTATGGAAGCGACATCCTCTCCGTTAAGCGAGATCACTAACACAACTACATGTAATGCTGCTACCATGGCCATAGATCATGCAAACATTCTGAACCGTCCTCGAGCTCTGTCAGAGAACATCAGCAAGCTTGTTGCCAAGGACCAGCCAACTACGCTATTTCAATGTCAACATTCACCGCAAAGTTTCTCACAAGCTGATCTCGAACGGTCACGAGGAAGATGTGGCCGCAGCTCTAAATGTCCTTTCAACAACTCTGTCGTATATCTCGCTCCCTGCATCGCACAAACACCCTACGTTTCCGAAAACCTCCTCGGAGCTCACAACTGCCTTCCCATTGCAGAGCTGATACATTGGGATCGCGATTCGTTCTCTCAGCCCGCTTTGACGCAAGTTGTATCGGAGAGCCAGTCGTATGAAGGGTTGCGGAAAGTCGTGTTGGTGGAGGGGAAACGGAGACGCAAGACGAGGGAGTTGTTACGTCAGATTTCGAGTTTGAATGGAGGGAGCTTTAGGGAGAGAATTGATGTTTATGATTGGAGGGTTCTGGAAGTTTGCGATGGACACGATCGTGGCGCGGAGGTATTGAAAATGTATTTTGTTGGTGCTACTTTGTTTGATGATACCCGAGAGCGTGCTTGTTTCGTTGGGGAGAGGGAGTGGAATGGTATCTTATGAAGCGGACTGGGGGTGAAACCTCTGGTGGCCGGTATAATATTGTATATGATGTGAATCGTGTCTTTGAAGAGGTCAAGCAGACGAGCGAGAAATGTCCGAGAGCATATATTTGCCAAGAATAGCGCCAGCTTGTGATAGCCGCATCTACCGGCGGACTCTCTCTCCGTGCCAATGAAAGAGAACAGAACAAGCATGCAGGGTCTGAATGACCTCGGTACATGTGGTGGTGTTTGGACATCGCGGAGGCATGATCACTCATATGAGACTGAACTGAACTGACCAGAGCACTACGTGTCGTATAGCATACCCAAGACATTACTACCTAACCATTGCCCTCTTCCTCACCTTCACCCTCACCTTCACCCTACATCTCCGATCTCTCCTAGTCTCCCACTGCTAGAGCATACAGAATCGCCCGCCAGGCATACCACCACACCAGCAGCGATGCCCTTCAACACGCCCCTCACCCGCAAGCTGGGCATCCGCGTGCCCGTGGTCCAGGGTGGTATGCAATGGGTTGGATACGCCGAAGTGAGTGTCGATTGCGCAAGCAAATAGAATCAAGCAAGAAGAGTAAGGTAGTAGTGACGGTAGCTAACAGCGAGAGAACAGCTCGCCTCAGCAGTATCGAATGCTGGTGGTCTGGGAATCCTGACCGCCCTCACACAACCCTCGCCAGACGACCTGCGCAAAGAGATCCGACGATGCAAGACGATGACCGACAAGCCCTTTGGCGTCAATCTCACCCTCCTCCCTTCGATCAACCCACCCGACTACCCCGGCTATGCGCAAGCCATCATTGATGAGGGTATTCGGATTGTGGAGACGGCAGGCAACTCGCCCGGTCCGATCATCAAGATGCTCAAGGAGGCCAGTCCGCCTTGCGTGATTCTGCACAAATGTACTACCATCCGCCATGCGCTCAGCGCAGTCAAGCTGGGAGTGGACTTCCTCTCGATCGATGGCTTCGAGTGCGCTGGTCATGTGGGCGAGACGGACATCACGAACTTGATCCTCCTCAACCGGGCTCGTCAAGTCCTACCGATCCCCTTCATTGCATCGGGTGGCTTCTGCGACGGCGAGGGCCTGGCTGCAGCGCTGAATCTGGGCGCTTCAGGCATCAATATGGGCACTCGATTCATGTGCACGTTAGAGGCGCCCATTCACCACAATATCAAAGAGAGCATCGTCAAGGCACAAGAGACCGACACACAGCTCGTGCTGAGGAAATGGAAGAACACTTCAAGACTGTTCAAGAACAAAGTCAGCACAGAAGCTTACAAGATCGAAAACGATCCAAGCACAAAGGAGTTTGCAGCTGTCGGACCGCTCGTCAGCGGTGCCCGTGGTCGACAGGTCTTTTCCAACGGAGACCCAGACTTTGGCGTAAGTGCCCCACCACATTTGCGCAGAACTCAGGTAACTTCTGTTCTTCCGCACACTCTAACATTACATTCAACAGGTCTGGACAGCTGGGCAAGTCGTTGGTCTGATTCATGATATCCCATCTTGCGAGACACTGGTGTCAAGAATTGAGACCGAGGCGATTGCAAGCTTACAGAAAGCTTCTGCGTTGATTGTCGACCAGCAACCACCAGCTGATATCCGTGGCAAACCAGCTAGCGAGATTCAAGCTAAACTATAGACTTAAGACCATGGTAATGCAAAGTCTGAACCGAGCGCGTGTTCTCGCAATTATGCGTCACACTTTGTCCGAGCCTAGATCCTCTCCCAAGCTCCCATGGTTTGCATGAGGCTGCGCCGTGTATTATGGTAGACTCATTTCCTTCCTTATCCTTATCAAATTCGGGCTGTGACGATGTGCTTACCCGAGAGAATACAGTACAACGAGAATGATTTGAACGCTACGGTATATGGGTAGCTATAGACCAGTACCAGGTGCTTGCAAAGCTCAAGCTGCCGCTCCCAGCGGTACTCGAAGAAACCGACCATCCACAGCCCTCTCGCGGTAGTATATAAGTCCTTCAGATCCCCTGCCATCATCTCTCCCTTGTATAGCTTCTCCTCAAGACACTTTCCACTATTCAATCTATTGCAAAGCACAATCTACCACAACGATGCACTTCCAAATTCTCGCTGCGGCCGCAGTACTGATTACCTCTGTCATGGCCATGGAACCGCCACGGATGTCCCACAGACCAACGCCAAATTACAACCACACTATGCAGACCATCACGACCAAGCCATCCGGATATCCCGCTCCGACCGCATCTCTAGGCCACCCAAGCGCGCACTCGACTTTTCCAGCGTGGATCCACCATCCGAGCTCCACCCAGGAATGCCTAGAGCTGCTGATCTCGTTACATGAAAACCCCATAGGCTCCTCGCATTCCTCTCTCGACGCCGGCTCGGTCAAGCACTGTCTCAAGCAAGCTGCCAAAGGAGTTGCTGGCAGTGTCGCCAGCACTACCGACGACGTGGTTAAAAAAGCCATTCACCACGTCGAAAAGGCCATCGACAAAGCCGTCAACAAGGCTTACCACGCCCTTGACCATGCGGAATCGAAAGTCGACCACATGGTCCATCACGTCGATCACCTGATTACCGGCCTCCTTAATGACTTGAAGAAGCACGAGGATCACCACGATCACGGGAAGAAGCACTCTCGCACGACGGGAAAGCTTTATGCGACTTCTTCCTCCTCGTCTTCGCCCTCCACAGCCAAACATCCTCTCTCGACAACACCCAAAACCTCCGAGGCTACCTCCCCAGCCACTCTACAAACTTACCATCACACTCACCCCGCTACTGCTGCAACCTACGCAATATCTCCAAACCAGGAAAACCTCCCTACGGGGCCCAAACTTTCCGGCTTTGTCACCAAAGCCTTTTTGCCGACTACTAAGAAGATAGGAGGGTATGTGATTTCTTCTTCTTTTCTTCTTCTTTTCTTTTCTTTCTTTCTTTCGTATACGAGGTGTTTCTTCCGAGATCTTTAACTGACATATATATAGCATTAGTGCCGCTGCAGAAGAGTCGGCTTCAGCCCTAGGAATTCCTCGAAACTAGGTAGAAGTGCTGAGAGGATAGGGTAGGGTAGGGTAGGAGGGGGTCCAAATTTCGAGATATATTATATATTCTATAGCTTAGTAGAGCCAACCAACTGCTTATTAAAAGAGTTAGAATAACGAAAGAGGAATCGAGGAGACTTTTTTTGCCCCCGAGGATTTCATTAGCCTCTCTCTCTGGCAGGCACGTGCTGAGTAATATATTACTCAGCAGAACAGATGTATATTAGCTTCCTCTTCGAGCACCTACGTAGAATTATCAACTTTGTTACTCGCATAACAAATAGTAGTATCGGTTTCAACTAACCCGACCTCTACTAGCCCTTATAGGCACCAGCCGACCACGGCACTAGTCTAAGGACGTTTACGTAACACTCTCTAAGATCCTGCTAACTACCGCGCTACTAAGTCGAGTTCGAAGCGAGCAGAGCATTTTGTATAGGGGATAGAAAAAGGACGAGTATCTCTACCCGACCTCTCTAAGATCCTTCTAACGACTACGCTACTAAGTCGAGTTCGAAGCGAGTAAAGCATTTCGTATAGGGGATAGAAATAGGACGAGCATCTCTATCTAACCTCTCTCTAAGATCCCTCTAACGACCGCGCTACCTAATCGAGTTCGAAGCGAGTAGGAGCGTTTCGCGTAGGGGATAGAAATAGGACGAGCATCTCTACCCGACCGCTCTCTAAGATCCTTCTAACGACCGCGCTACCTAGTCGAGTTTGAAGCGAGTAAAGTATTTCGCGGGGGGCATAGAGTCGGGTACCCGTTCCTCTCGGGGCTTCTATACGGATCGTCGTAGAGGGTGCTTAGAATACCTTACTAATAAATATAGAAGTCCCTTTTAGTCTCCAAAATTTCCTTCAACAACACTGCTTGCTGCTGTCTTCTGATATTTCGTAGTTCGATAGACAAATCTCGAATCCCGAGATCTCGCTCGACGCTTCTGTTGACGTAAGGTAAGGTAGAATTATATCGTCTACATTCACCTTAGGTGAGGACTAGCAATCCCATCCCTCGCCCCGTGCCCCCTTCCCAAGAAAACTCCTCCATATTGCTGCTACTCCGAACCTTACGACCTTGTCTCTGTTTGATGTATTCGTGTTGGTTAGTATGAAAAGTCATCTTCAAAATTCGGACTTCCGTGTCCTCGTTTTTGTAGTGTCATATTACTCTCACCACCTTGAGGCTTTTCTTCGTTTGACCCTACAGATACCCTAGTCCAACTGGTTAGCGACTCGTCGTATGCTATGTGGCTACAGCGCTGATCGGCGAACTCATCACATTCCATGCATATCACCCTGCTATCTTAATGTACTCCTCGATATGAACTCTTCCAGCAATGCTTCGCAAATCATGTGTTATTTTCCGCCCCCGAACTCCGCGCTAACGCACATACATTCAAGAAAAGACACACCAATAGCACGCGACCCGCGCGGCGTATACGTGTTCCCAGTTCTCCCCTCCATGCTTCTCATGCGTCTTATACAATACGTTTATACAGTCTTTGCCAATTAGGTAGCCAGGAAGTCAGGTGTAGCAAAATGCTACTTCCTTCAGGTCTCCGGATAAGGTGACACAGGTCCACTGCCGGTGCTGCTAGTGCTGGCGCTACTACGTGCCTCCAGTCTTGTTGCAGTTTCATTCAGTCGTCTAGCCACGCCTTTCAAAGTCTGTCCAGCTTGAAACTTGGCAGCATCGCGCAGACGTCGTTCACTGTTAGGAGTACGGGATCGTGAAGGCGGAGTAGCAAGGCCACTGGGTATAGAATTGATAACAGGACTCGGCAGTGGAGATGCAGCCGTCTCGTCATTGACCATCAAAGCAGGAGTCGTATTATCGCGCACTTCGTCAGTCGCGCGATCGGCCGCGCGTTGCTCAATGCGCTCATTGACATTAGCTCGAGCCCGGTCCCTCTTGTCTCGCGCAAAAGACGCGAGTCGACTTGTGCGTGCGCGAGCATGAGCTTTACTCCCTGTCGCTGTAGCAAAGTCGATAGCATGGTTGAGAGAAGATGCCAGAACATTGGGATGCCGACGAAGACGCTCAATGTGCTCCACTCTGCGCGTCAAGACTAAACCAGCAGTATCGCGGTCTTGGATAATGCGGTTTAGCTCTTCTTGATATGCGGCTTCATAGATGTCCTCGTCCGTCCCACCAGGACTTTCGCAGACTAGAAAGTTATCATTGTCGTCACTGCCATCATTGCCACCGGCACCAATATTGAGATAGATTTGGTCCTCCAACGGGTCATGCGCATGGCCCTTGCCCGGGTTGTCTAGAGGAAAAGTGCTAGATTTATTTGGTAGGGATGGTCGTTCGAGCGGGTCTCCATCAGCGGAAAGCGGCTGAGCCAACGACGGGCGACGCGACTCTGGCGCGAGGCTTCTGCCGTCCGTTCCTCCAGTACTATCCGTAGACGAAGGCACCGCAAGTGACTCCTCAAGCTCCAATTTCCTCATATCTGCCCCCTTGAAGAAGATCTGATCATCCATGTCCCGGTGGACACCTTCCGTGGCCAGTGCTGACTCAATTGATTGTCGATCTGATGCGTCGACACTTTGACTCTTCCGGGTAAGATTGGATGGGGGTGCCGACAAGCGAGAGTCTCGCCCAAAAAGACCTTCCAAGAACTGAGGACGTTTCCGATATATAAGCTTCTTGAACCGCTTGACGGCCTTCATGACAGTCATGAGGTGAACCATATTGCCAGTGATGGCTTCCTCCATCTCAGCATCTGTTGGGGGCTCCACCAGCGTGGCGCAGTTCACCTCAGCTGGCATCATCGGATCAGTTCCATTCCTTGTCACCCAAGGATGTTCCTATGGGATCGTTAGCTTGCTACATTGCTGCCAATGATAATACCCACTCGAAGTTCTGCCATGGTTATGCGCTTATCCGGGTCCTTTTCAAGCAGTCTGCGCATTAGATCTGCAAAGTTCTCGTCCTGTTCGTCCTCCAAGACGAAATCGTCATTCTTGATCGCCTCGTACAGTTCCAACATTCCAGATTTTTCGAAAGGTATACGTCCGTAGCGCAAACAGTACAATGTGACGCCCATGCTCCAGATGTCGGCGGCTTTGCCACTTATGAAACCATGTCTCACAACGCACAACTCTGGCGGCATGAATGCTGGGCTCCCTGCTGATTTAGTCGTGTGCATTTCGGACTCCTTTTCGAACATTTCACTAACGCCAAAATCAACAATCTTCAGGACATCGTCATGAGTGATGAGGCAATTGTCTGGCTTGATGTCGCGGTGGATGATCCCTTGAGCGTGCAGATACTCAATGCCCAGGATCATATCACGGAACCAGCAACGGCATTTGTCCTCATCGTATGGCTCCGCACGATCATCAAGGCCAACGTGCATAACAACACCCTTCTTGCACAGTTCGAGTATCATATAGAGCGAGTCTTCTTGCGGATCGTCCAGGACTTCAATCAATGAGACTAGGTTGTGGTGATCAAGCTTCTTCATGATGGCAATTTCTTCCTTTATGAGCTCGAGCGAGTTGTTGGGTCCATTCAGCTTATCGGAAGACGTATGCCGATGGAGAGGCGAGTTAAAGCCCACGCCTGCAGAGAGATGACCTGGCCGCCTCTGCTGGTTCGGCTTCCGTAGGAGATTTGATTGTGCTCGCTTGCGGAGACGAGACTTGGAGAACTCCTTGACAGCCTGCATATCCCACGAGATCAGTCCTGGTCTCTTACTACGAAGACTTGATGCTCGAAAGCCAAGATATCAGGAGCCCACAGCTGCGGACTCATGAGAGGCTCACATATTCGTGCCCGTATTGGTCCACAGCCAAGTGTACCGCTCCGAAGCTACCTCGGCCAATCTCTTGCTTGATGATATACTGATTGATGCGATGCACAGCTCCGCCATCGTCGTCGCTACTGCCGTAGTGGGACCGCGCATCGAGCGTCTCCTTTACGCCTTTTGACCTTGACGGGGCTCTTCGGTGGTGTCGCAGGGGACTCTGATATGCCGGCGCAGATCTGAGACACGACTTGTGAGTTTGAAGAAAATGTGCAGAGTCAAAGCAACTGGAGTGTGACCTACACATGTCGCACTGGGAGTCTGAAGTGGTGGCCGCCCTCGCCCTCGCCGGCGGGAGTAGGCAGCTTGATACTGATGCCGTGACTGGGGCCAATGCCGGCGGCGGTCTCTTTCTCCGTGAGCTCGTCGGGAGACTGTAGGCTCGCTAGCGAACTGGCAGGATTGTCGTGGTCGTCGGCCATGGCGGGGTGGGTTTACATAGGATGAGCGGCGAGTAACGTGAGCAACATGCCAGTGCTCAGACGGCGTGGCACGGGTGAGGTGAGGTGAGTTGAAGTTGAAGTGAGGTGAGGCGAGCTTGACCTCCAACAGTGGAAGCTACGGTATCATCAAACCCTGAGGTGAGCTGTGAAGCAGCAGCTGCTGCTAATGAGTGCAGGAACGAACGATGGATGGCAACACACGTGGCGGAGGATCGGGTGGGGCAAACGCGGCTTGATAATAATCCACCTCCATGCGCCTCCAATGCCTGTCCCATACCTATCCCATATCCCATACCCATGTGTCGAGATAAACATACGTCTGGTGTATTACATGTACCGACTATAGCAACTTCACTCCTCCTCATCGACGTCTTCTGGTCACGCGCCATGCGAGGAGATCCAGCTGGAAGAATACCCGCACCTTGAGGCACCAGACCCATCATGGCAGGACTGAGCGTCTACTCGTTCTACATTTTCGACAGACACAGTATGTCCTCTCCCTCCTGCATCACCCACCCAACCCTGTACCATCCATCTGCTGACACCTCCCTCCACTACTCCAGCGGAATGCATATACACCAAACGCTGGACAACGCCTCCTCATCTCCACTCCCGAGCCTCCACAAACACCAGCGCGCTCAGCGGCGAAATCCCCATTTCCGCCAAAAGAGCTCTCAAACTCGAAGATGACGCCAAACTGATCTTCGGCACCATTTTCTCGCTCCGCCGCATGGTCCGTCAACTCGGCGGTCAAGATGATCAATTTCTCTCCTATCGCACGGGCGAATACAAACTCCATTACTTCGAAACCCCAACCCAACTCAAACTGATCATGTTAACTGATACCCGCGTCGGGAACATGCGGACTGTCTTGCATCAGATCTGGGCCACCTTGTATGTGGAATACGTGGTCAAATCACCCTTGGCTCCCATTGAGCATCCGAAAGGTGTGGGTGTGGCGAACGAGCTATTTGAGGGTGGATTGGAGACGTTTATCGCGAGTATTTTTGCCCCGGCGGTGCAGCAAATGTGAGGAAATGTGAGGGAGATGACTTGAATGCTAGCAAGCCAAGCGCAGAATGCATGCATGCAGTAAGGAAATACCTTGGCCGTTTGCTTGTTCTTTCGCAGCCGCGCCATTTGCTACGGCATCGCAATACGAAGAGGATAGACCACTTCGTTCTGATCATGATCTGATCCACGCAGTGGATGCCGAGATAATCCGCGGGTGGGCGGTATGACATGCAGACCAGCTTTGTGGAAGCACTTTGTGGCAGAAAGTCGACTCTTTCATAATCGACTAGCTGGCCAGATAGGAGCCTGGACTGGCTCTCAAGAAGACGCCGACTCCGACCAACAGTCACAATATATGAAGACTACCTTCCCAGCATCACGAGAGCAATCAAAGGCTACGGACTGGAATACATGTAACGGAAGCACAAGCAGAAGCAGAAGTACCTTAATGAGCGGTACTCAGCCCACGTTGAGTCGTCTAGCATATCTAGCATACATCTCAGATACATGTAATGATACAGTTACACTGGTTCGTATGGTCTGATCACCAAAATATGTTTCTGTATATCTCGTATCACATCAGAAATAGCCTCCCAACTTCTGAATAATGGCTTGTTCAAATCCTTCAGTAGTATCAAATGTGTTTTGGTGTCCCCCAAACACCCGTCTCATGTGAAGAAAGTACCCTTGTACCCAGTCCGTGCGTTTCGTGTCTCGTCGATCTGCGACGCGCGAACTTCAACTTCATCTGTCCCATCCCAATCACCCATCCATGGCAGCAGCCTTTGTAGTCTTCCTACGCGGAGGAGAAACCCTTGGCTTCGGCAAGCTCATGAACTGCTTCTTTAATTTCTTGAACTCCTTAATACTCTCTTCTCCTCCCCATTTGTGTTCCGTACCTTGTTTGCTCGCCTGATCCACGAACCGCTCGACGCGATCCAGATATCCTACCGCCGCATCCCCCAAATCCTCATTCACGATACTTTGGTTCCCGTGCTCTTCCAATATAGTCGTGACCCAATGCACGATGTTGGAGCAACGTAGAACGTGCCCGCCAAACGCGAGACTGTTGCCCGCGGCCTTGAGCCGAAATACCATATGGACGGTACCTGCTGGAAAGAAGACGGTCTGGCCAGGTTTGAGGATAACATAACGCCATCTGCCATCTCGGAAGTGCTGAGGATCACGCTTCCATGCAGCACGCTCTTCTCTTGTAGGATGTGAGAGCCAGCCGAAGCCGACGCAGCCTTGGTTGATGGTGATGAAAGTGCTGTAGCCATGGCTGTCTTGGTGTGGCTCTGTGAGCGCACCTGCTTCGGCTAGCAGCGCCCACTTCTCGACTTCCTTGAAGCCGGCTTCGTACTTTCTGCGTCGTGTCTCGTCGCTGTAGTTGGGGATCTTGAGCTTGGTGATAAGACGACAGTCTTCATTGTTCAAGAATACTGGTCGAAGGCCATCGTCGTGGTGCGTCGCGAGCTCTAGCATGTTCCATGGACAGTGTTCCGGGGTATTCTCCTCCTGGAAGCGCTCCTTGACCTGCTTCATCGTGACTGCTCTCGCCCAGGTCGCAGTCTTACCGGTACTGACGGACGAGTCCTGGATGTGTACAGTCGCGGTGTCATCGTAATACTCCCCAAGGAACTCTGGCACTGTCGACAAGGCTAAAGGTTGCTGCTCTGCTGTGAAGATGGGCCCATTGAAAAACTGGCCAGGCGCTAGTTCCGCTACAGCCTCGTCCTTGGACAAGAATTTGGCGTCGCCGGCGTTGGGATACGTGGCTAAAGACAAGAGGTCTCTGATCCTTCCAGCGGATCGCTTGTGCACCGAAGTGCGCTTCTGTCTCAGAACGCCCGCTAGCTCATCCAGCATGGCATCCATATATCTCTGATCCCAGTACATGTCCCGCAGGGGTCTAACATGGCCGCGTGAGTCGACGTGTGATGCGGGTGGCGGCAGGAACACCGTCGGCTGAGTTGTGGACCCCTCTGCTGGCGGTGTCGGAGGTGCAGCGGAGTCTCCAAAGCCTCTGACCCTACATGCAGGTGTACTATCATTCATGCTTGCTGTGCCTCTAGGAGTCCAGTCCGTAGTGTCAGGTCTAGGTCTTGGTCTATCTGCATGCGCAGATGGAGGACTGTCTGCAACATGGTTAAGCTTCCGCTTCTTTGCGGGCGCTTGCGGGTCTCGACGTATCGTTCCAGTATTGCTGGTTGACGTTAACGTTCGTTTTCTGGTAGACCGCTCTCTGCCGAAAAGCTTCGGGTCCAGGACAGGTGGCATTGTTCGTGGCACGGTGTTGCTTTTAGACATCGAGGGCGGTATGCTGATGTCCTCTCGTGGGCCATCCGGGCAGTCGGTTGGCACTTCTGCGCCTGACGCAGTGATACTGATGCTGTCTGCACGTTCGCCCCTGCGCGTGCATGCATGTGCGGCGGCGGCGGCAGCAGCAGCAGCAGCATCGTTGAGCTGAAGTTTCACGACAAGTGAAGGTACTCCCAGCTTAACAATTCGCGAAGGTCTATCAGGTGAGTGGTCCATCGCTCAGAAACTGAAGTGAATCCAGCAATGATGAATGATCGTGTTATGTCTGTGGAGGCCGCGAAGGTGGAATGGAATGGAAGAAGAAAGGAAGAGAATGCTGGACAAGAAAGAAAATCCTCCCACCTACCTAATCCAGTCACTTTGTGAGGACAACATTCGTCACTTCCATAGTGCCGGAAGTGGTATAAATTGTCGCACAACGTTCTAAAAGCCATTGTGAGCGGACTTGGACTCCGCTCGCGTGGCCGCACTGACCATGTCTCAGAACAGCGACGAAGAACTCTGGTATTCGGAAAAGCCTCGTAAGACCAACAGTAGACCCGGCGTCGCGATCTGTCTGTAGTGGAGAATCGCTCTTACACTGTTCGGCGACGCAGCAAGACTGCACTTGTGAGTATCTCGTCAACTCGAAATCGATTCTACGAGTTTACCAATCGCGCATATCAGAATTCTCGAGTCCTGTACGCTACCTATCCACCAACGCGCACCATTTCGCCGACACCCCTTCTTCACGTCCCGCTGCAAATTCGCCGTTCCAACCTTGTATCGAGATGCTCCATACAGAGTTGCTGTGGTGCCTTGAAGTAGTCCTCGAGAGCGCTTAGCAAGGATCGCAGTTGCCAGCCTTCAAGCACAGGCTGAAATCGCATGCGTTGGCAAGCAGCGTGGCCTTCTCAGAGGCGCTGCAGGCGCTCCAGACTGGAGGATTGCAGCCATCTGGGTAGATCTCGCGCACTGCGTGAGTCGTGTTCCTGGATTCTGAACCTGACAGATCGGATCTGTCCGCACTGGGCAAGAGGGCGATGTGACCGCAGTCGGTAGAGACGAGACCACCGACGCTGAGATCGTTCAGACCAACATTGCAGTTGACGAGGATCTCATTGAACAGGCCCATGCAGTCGTCCGCTCTGACTTGCTGGCTTTGGCAGCGAATGTTGGCCACTGTTGCACGGTCAGTGGCGTGTAGTGATTTCTAGGCTCTGAGGCAAACCTTCGAGATTGAAGTAATTCTCATTGGCAGCCTGGTAGGATGACGCGGTGATGCTGCCGCTGACTGGAATGATGACCTGTGTGTTGCAGTCAGCTTCGCGCACTTCTGTGTCGTGCGTCGGCACTACATACGTGGTCGGACTCCTGGCAGAACCCGTGGACGTGTATCCACATCTTCCATCCCTGATCAACAGTGGTGCCTGACGGATCGAAGCAGCTGAGTGGCTGGTTGGCCTGAGGAGAGAGGCCAGTGATCTGTTTGTGGTCAGCTACAGGCGGACTGAAAGGAACACAACAACTTGCGTCCGCGACAGGAAGCGTGGCAACTTTCGCTGTGAATGACAACAGAATGGCGAGCATGGCGCCGGCCATTTGCACGAAGCTAGTCATGGTCAGACTGGTGGTCGAGTAAGAAGAGGTGACGACTGTAGGGAGACGCGCTTGACCTCTGGCAAGGTGGCTTCGACGAAGGATGAAGGAGTAACGAAGTGTGTAAGTTGTTGTTGTTCTGTTCTCTATTGAAATCAGATCAAAACGCTTGGACACGGCGCTAGTGCACCAGTGTCGTTTGTTTTCCGGCGGGAGTGGGTTTCGAGCTCGGCGCGCTGCAGAGTGGCGCTCCTGGAATACAGTTAGATGATTGGCAGGGCGCTGATGGTGATCAACGGCAGTGAGGTGTTGTGAGTCGCAGTGAATGCGATTTTCCCTTCACTTACTGCGCGCGACGTCTCAGGTTGCTACTATACAGCTCACATCTCGCCCTACATGTAATGTTCTTCTCTCACACTGAAATCAGAACAACACAGTCCAACGTTCGACCCCATCGTGCTCAAGCATAAGGCACCCTACCTTACTTCCACATCACACGAGTGAAGACATGGACGACCGCGACTCGCTCTACGCGGACACCGAGCGTATGTCGACTCAGCAGCGTTACGCGCCCACCCACGGCATCCCGATCAACAGCAGGGAAACCCCTCAGCCTGGCATTGAGAGGGGACTCGATGTGCATAAAAACATGCAATACTCTTATTTCGATGACAACCCTTCTCAAGGTGAAGTCCCGCACTACGCTGCCGCAGAGAACCGCACCGCAGACTTCGCTTCACCTCAAGGGTTGAATCTGGTATCATCGACAGGTTCGTGCAACCCCAGCAATCGCAGGAAGAAAAACATCGAACCGACCATAATTGCACGCTCTGAGCACCATACTCTCTTCATGACCCCTGATCGGAGCACACCGCACACGCCTACCAGTGCACTGGCCTACCAGGAAACGCCGTCTGCTGGCCGAAAGAAGCGCAAGACAGATGGGCCTATTTACCCACCATCTGTAAGAACTCCTTACTCCTCACATGGCGATGCAACTCCCACCAAGCAGCGGGCTCCACCTCACGGCATTTTCGGCACTCAGGCTCGCGGCATTCGTGGCGGACGTCCAACAACAGTCGCAGCCAACCAATTCCATTCGCCAATCGACGAAGTGCTTCTACAGCTGCAAGACGTCCCACGCATTCTCACAGGAGGCATGGCAGAGCTCACCCAAACGATAGCACATCTTGCCCAAAAGCACGACAGGCTAGAAGAACGCATTATGCTGCTCGAACAAGAGATCAAAGCTCTGAAAGGACAAACCACATCACCTATTCCGGCACAGCAGGAGCAGAGACCAGTACGTCCAAGCACCTCATACAAGATCAGTGAAGAGAGTCCAAGTCGAACCTCCGACGCTGGAACTCCACGGAAGAAAGAGGCTACAGCGCCTATGCCGGGTGAGCCATATGGCGGCCCTATCTATACCAAACAACCCCGCAGTTCTGGTATGATGAGTGGCAGGTTCTCCAGCAAACCGGCTAGCAATCCTGTCAGATCGAATAGCGCTCTTGGAACAGCTGCTGGTACTCAATCTGCTCGAAAACTAAGTAGTACTAGTTCTACTGCCTTTCGTCCAATGGTGAGACCACTATATCCTTACTCAGCCTTCACTCCGCCGCGCTCGAGATCAACTTTGCCGGAGTGAAGTCGACTTTGTTTATTACAGAGCTTCGAAACCTTGCGCCTACAGCGCGTACACGATTTCCACTACATCGGAAGTTGCACTCCGTTCGCACAGGACGCGTGGCTCGTCGACCCATACAAATCTGTGCTAGAGAGCACTTGGATCTTCAGTCTAGCGCGAGTGAGCTTGGAGAGGCGGAAACTTGCAGTTCCTGTCTAGACAATCGATGAGGTTGGGTGAGATTGCTAGGCAAGCGAGACAGCGAGCAGGGGAGGGAGGATGTTGAAGGTTTTCTCGGCATCTGATTCTGGTTCTGGAGGAAACGGGTTCTGGGGAGAATTTCAGCATGCTTGTTTGTGGCCGTGTGAGGTTGAAGAAAGTTTAAGTTGGTTGAGCAAGGAACAGGCATAAGGTAGAATAGATTAAGCTATCGAACTCCACGTCTCTGTGACAACGACAACTGAAGTCAGACGCGGCTGTTATCAAAAGCAAAGACTACATACATGGACTTTTTTCAGCCTCGTGAAAGGAACTGAATTCGTCTCAAATGTCTGCGTATTAATTTCATAGCGCTCCTCCAACTAATGTCACAATCCACATCGCCAATCTTACATGCAACCCCACCCTTCGCTCCGTCCTGGCATACTCATCCTGTGTCATTGGTGTAGCATACTCCTGTAACCACTTCTGCTCTTCGCCAAGACGGCGCTGAAGATCAGAGTTGCGCGTCACGATAAGAGTGTTCGCCTCGAGGTCGAGAGAATAGCTGCGTTTCGTGTAGTTGGAGCTTCCGATCAGACTGATGCTAGGATTCTGCTCGTTTGGCAGCGTCACCCAGATGCCCTTGGCGTGATAAGTCCAGCCACCGGGTGTATTGACAGTGCCCTTTCGCCATTCCTTGACCGAGATCTGTTCGCTGAGACCTGCTTTGGACACGGCGTCTAAGAAGCGGCGCCCTAGTAAACTGTAGGCTGCTGGGAGCATACCGCTGATGCCTTTACTGCCATAAAAGCCATTTGCCCATGGGGACGCAGCCACGACCGTGCCCGAGAGAGGTCGTGACTTGAGTAATAGTTCGCGCACTTCCGGCGTCATGTTGAAATAGCCTGATGTGAATGTCCATTTCGACCCTGCAAATTCTGATTTGCCAAGTGTTCGAAGGATGCCTGTCAGAGCTGGTAGCTCCGTGGAGGTGTCTGGTTTGAGCAGCGGTGTCAGCTGTACGAGTGGATACACAGAGGTGTCCGAGTTCGACTGGGCCACTGTTGCTCTCGGCGGACTGGCCAGTGGTTGCAGAACCCTAGTTGCCGCTCTGATGTAGCCTTGCGGGTCTTTCAGAGGCTCCGGCTGTACATTTTCGGGTGGCCATTCCGCCACGAAGCCACCTGCCTCTTTGGCAGCTGGCGACACACGATAGCTCAGGTCGCAGATCGTGCGAAATAGCTGCGAGAAGTAGTCCGTGATTGCTTGTGACTTAAAGACATGGTATCGGTCCTGTCTATTGGTGAAGTAATCGTCCGAAAGGTTGGCGCCGGACATTATGATCTCGTCATCGATACCGTACAACTTCATGTGCTGCAGTCCCCATCCCTCGTTGATTCGCTTGGGTAGAATAGCCTTGCGTGCTCCAGTCAAGTTTGGCGTATGGTATAGTCGGACTTCCACCCGCTCAGAGCCAAATTCTTCTATCAGCGAGGCGAGTAAGCTTGCACACGATGGATTGGGGGCTTCACGAGTACCTCGAAGGTAGTCAGTCAACAATGACACCTTGAGCTCTGGATTCTCCTTCAGTGCATGTCGTATTGTGTCGATCTGCCCAAATCAGTTGGTTTTCGCATTTCCTTTGGAGTAATACACACCAACTCGTGCTCGCTCTTCCCAATATAAAGAGTTGAGAGATAGACACGTCTTTTGGCATTTGCGATTTTCGTCTACTTCAGTCTGGTCAGCCCATATGCGAGGAGTTGGGTACATTATTCGAACCTTGAGTGTTTCGTAAAACTCTGTGGGTGATCGTAATATCTCTATCGAATCGGCCGAGATATCAAAGCGAGGAGACAGCTTGTCTAGTTCGCCAGTAAAGGCTGCTAGCTGCGAAGCAGACGAATGGCCTGATACTGGCGTTGTTGCGGGCGCCGAATAAGTACTTGAGAGTCGTTTCTGCGGTCTACTACTCCTGTTGCCCAATTGAAGTGACCGGACCTGCTTAGAGGCCCGCAAGCAAGGGAATACTCTCCTTGTCAGCATTGGAATTTCATGATGTCGTCGAGATGGTATTGATGGACGAATGTGCAGTCGGGATGGTAGACTTTCTTGAGGTTTTAGTTCTAGTTCTAGAATAGTGGACCCGCTTCCACTTTGGCTTCATACGCGCTTCACCACCACACCTGCACTACCTTCCCTAGACATCGCCTTGCCATATCACACCCGCGCACACCCGCGCACCATCGCCGACATGTCGACAATCATGCGAACTCTTCGCAATCTGCGGAGTATAGGTTTGAAGGTACACCACGTGCGCGTACAGTGCGCTTGAGTGAGGGCTGACAGATTGCAGGAGTACGGCCACCAACTTCATGTACGAATCACACCTCTGAACGATCCACGACGATGCAGTTGTAGCTGATACTGATCCTACTGCGACTCTATAGTATATCGGTATGGGTGGAGAGAGAAAGATAGCATGGGGTATGGACACTGAGAGAAACAGGTGATACCAAGCGCGGAACACTGGTCGGCATAGACCGCTACGGCAACAAGTACTTTGAGAACCTGGAAGAAGAGCTGCCTCGTAGGTTCTAGGCTGGATGTGAGCCTCTTGGTGCTAGCTAATGTCGTTTGAAGTACGGACACGCTGGGTGGACTACAAGGACCACGAATATGACCCGTGAGACTATACGCTCGTGCTCAAAAATGGGTCAGGACACTGCTGACAACTAGCAGCTCGCAGATAGAGCCAGGCTGGTACGTCTATGACACTGTAAGACTTTGCACAGGGAGTCTCTAACAGCACAACTAGGCACGCGTGGATGTCATATATGGTTGACAAAGCACCTTCAGAGGACAAGTTGTTACAACGCTCGATGCGGCCATGGGAGCCAACGAAGCATGTACCAGTGCTCACGGCATCGAGGAGTGCATTCAAGACCTTCAACACGTACGTTCGTCGAGGCCACATGGAGATGTTGCCAGCAAATGCTAACATTACACTTACCTTACAGGACTAAGCCGAAATACTCGGCATGGAAGCCGGTAGCGGCTTCGAGATGAGCATGAAACAACCGCGAGTTCACATTAGCGATTCTGGCCATCCCAGATCACGACGTTGGTTGCTGTCGTGTCCCACATTCATGGCGTTCATAGGCGAGGTACAATGCGAAGAGCGGGATATATCGAACTGAGATTCCGTTGTACATACCATCTGCAACGGCCCGTGTAGCACCAACACAACCAGCCCAGACGGCCAGTAGAAATATCTCGCGCGTGACGAAGCGGAGCGTGCATACATGTAGGCACGGAGGACGATACCTGTCAATCTGGCACAGTCCGACCGTGCACAGGTGTACAGTGCCTGATACACTCATTACACTGTACATGTCGCTGTCTCATGCATTAGGTAGGTAAGGTACCTGTAGTTCTAAGGTAAGGTAGTACATGTAGATAGGCAGTCAGTAAGGTAAGGGTATAGTTCTAGCAGTACCTGGGCGGCACGGGCAACGAACGACCCACAGCCAGGTGTGCCACAGGCCTGTCTCGGTTCCATGTTCCAAATTGACTCACCAGTCACCACACCGCTCACTCACCAGAGTGACCACTCACCACCTGCACCAACAATGTAATAAATTCCCGCCAGCTGAGACCCGACGCTTTGGTGAGACACCGCTGACAGTCCACCGGTCAACAATTCATGGTACAACTGTAACTCCTCCGTACATGCCGGTGAGTGGCGATCTCGTGCTATACTTCGTAGTTCTAGACGTCGCGACTCGCCAGCAAAGCTTGACTGCAGCACCTTATCGCTTCTGAGTTCTGCCTCTGCCGTTCACTTACCTTTAGCACTTATTAGTACCTGCGACGAGGTACCTCACAGGTAGGGTTGATGCATGTCGTGCTAGCTCAATCGCAGCCTACGACCATCCCATCCATCCTGACCATCCTCCATCCCTCCCGTTGCCGCCATTGACCTGCAGAGTCCTGCACGCACCGACACTCCGACTCACCTTTCCCCATTCGCGTCACCGCAGACACCAGCCACATCACCGCCGACTGCTCTTATTGCCCCCGCGTCCATCTGTCTGTTGCTTCGAGATGATCCGATGAGTGCAGCGACTTCGAGACTACTCTCTGAACGCCAATAGACCATGTTCGCGAGGTGCAAAGGCGCTATTTGGCACAGCGACGACTTCTCGCAGTGCTTCCAGCATGACTATCTGCAGACGCTGTTGCCATTGGTAGCATGTGCTGTCTCGGCCCTCTGTCTGGCCTACCAACTACTCCGATCGACAACACGAGACCAACACAGCAGCAAAGGCTACCACCGACTGCCCAATGGCGGACCCAACCACGCGCATGACCAGGATGCGGATACCGACAGTGATGCTACTACCGCCACTGGCAGCGAGGACGAAATGCGACGGAATGAGCAAATGGCTTTGCAAATGACCAAGACGCAGACCAATGCCTCTGTCATAACAGTGGACCGACCACGAGGAGAGCTTTGGATCACGCTTGTAGAAGAGGTGGCAGTATTGGCCGAGCTGGGCATACAGGTGGCGGCGTTGATCACACGGGCATGGGGGCCACCAAGAGGTCGAGTGGCCGCACTTGCTGAGGTCGCCGTATGGACCTACATTGCTCTCCTGGCCTCTGGACGCTTGCTGTTCTCGAGCACATCAAAATGGTCATTCCCGCCACTATGGTACCACACGGCCTTCCTCTACAGCTTTCAATGGCTATGCGCTATCTTTGTCTTTCGGTCAGAGATCATACACCCACAATCAAGGCTGTCCGAAGCGCTGATGAGCAGCCACTTTGCCTTGACGACCTTGCTCGCTATGATCGCACTGTGCTCGCGGAAAGGCAACCGAGCAGTTGAGCTCGAGTATGAGGACGACATCGAGCCTTCGAGGGAGCCTCTCGCAAGTGTCTTTTCTTTGGCCACCTTTGGCTGGGTCGACCCGATTGTCTGGACTGGATACAAGAAAGCATTTGAGATGAAGGACGTATGGAATCTGATGCCGAGAGATCAGGCAGCCGCAATCTTGGCGGACTATCGACAACTGAAGAAGACTTCCATCTTGGCATGGCATTTGCTCAGATACTTCAAGCGGGACTTGATCATTCAAGGCTTGTTTGCCGCAATCTCAGGTGTTGTCACGTTCGTGCCTACTCTGCTGCTCAAGGTTATCTTGCAATATGTAGAGGACCCTTCGCAGACGCCTCGGAATGCCGCCTGGCTCTACGTTATCCTTCTCTTCGTATCTGGATGCGTCAATGCTTTGTCTAGTGGCCAAGCTCTCTGGATTGGCAGAAAGATTTGCATTCGACTGCGAGCGATTATCATTGGCGAGATCTATGCCAAAGCCCTGAGAAGACGTGCCGCAGCATCTGCAGACAAGGTACTGGGACAAGATGCGAAAAAGGATGAGAACGAGCCGAAGCAGGGTTTCATCAAGAAGGCACTGACATTCGGCCGAAAGAAGAAGAGCAGAGACGAAAATGGCCAACCTGCTGCGAACAAGGCTGAAACCGCGCTGGACGAGCAGGTCACTTCTGGAGCCATCATCAATCTCATGGCCGTGGACTCGTTCAAAGTGTCCGAGATCAGCGCGTACTTGCACTTTCTGTGGGCCGAAACACCCGTACAGTTCGTGCTCGCTATTCTACTGCTCTATCTATTCCTAGGCAACAGTAGCATCGTTGGAATAGGCATGATGGCGGCGCTTCTGCCAGTGAACATGTACATCGCGAAGCAGTTCACAAGTGTACAGAAGAAAATCCTTGCCGCGACAGATGCACGGATACATACGACCAACGAGGTACTGACCAATGTCCGCATCATAAAATACTTTGCCTGGGAGCATCGCTTCCTCGCTGTTGTCGACGAGAAGCGTCAGGTGGAGCTCAAATACCTTCGGAACCGATACATCGTGTGGGCGGCTGCAGCTACCATTTGGTCTGGTGCACCAGTCCTCATCACGTTTCTGACATTCTTGGTCTATACACTCGTGGAAGGAAAAGATCTGATTCCTTCTGTCGCTTTCACCGCGCTGTCGTTGTTCAGTTTACTTCGAATCCCGCTAGATCAACTCGCAGACATGGTTGCTCATGTGCAAGAATCCAAAGTTTCCGTCGATCGTGTAGAGGAGTACTTGAGCGAACCAGAGACCGAGAAGTACCACCAATTGGTAGAGGACTTCACCGAAGACGGCGGAGAGCCCCTGATTGGCTTCCGTAACGGCACCTTTAGTTGGGGTGGCAAGGATTCTGATGACTTCAAGATGATCGGCCTGAATATGTTCTTCAAGGTCGCTCAGCTCAATGTCATCGTAGGTCCGACTGGGTGCGGCAAGACCTCTCTTCTGATGGCTTTGCTGGGCGAGATGACCAAAATCAATGGTTCGGTCTATTTGCCTGGAGGTCGTAGTCGGGAAGAGCTCGCTGCGGATCCCGACACAGGTCTGACCGAGAGCGTCGCATTCTGCGCTCAGCAAGCCTGGCTCATGAATGGCACGATCAAGGAGAACATTGTGTTCAACAGCAGATTCGACCCTCGGCGATACAAGAGCGTCATCGTGGCTTGCTCCCTGCAGCGTGATCTGGAGATCTTGGACGGTGGCGACCAGACATTAGTAGGTGAGAAGGGAGTCACACTTTCCGGAGGTCAAAAACAGCGCATTAGTCTTGCCCGGGCACTGTACTGCCATGCACGTCACGTCATACTTGATGATGTGCTTAGTGCTGTCGATTCTCACACTGCCAAGTGGATCTTCGACAACGCGCTCATGGGTCCGCTGATGCACAACCGTACCTGCATCCTAGTCACCCACAATGCAACACTTTGCCTACCGCGTGCGGAGTTCGCTGTCGTGCTCGACAATGGTCGAGTGACTGCCCAGGGCACTGCATACGATGTTGTGCAATCGGGCAGCCTCGCGGAGGACATTGGCAAGTTTGATTTCAAGGAACAATCTGCGAAAGGTTCCAAATTGCCCTCAAGAGTTCCTTCTGAAATCGGCGGTGACACTCTGGGCGAATTACACTCGGCTGCCAATGGCACGCACAAGGCCCGCTTGCACCGGTCCGAGAGCGATGCTACAGACACTCTCGAAAGTTTACATGGTGATCCTCTGACTCACGTCATCTCGAAGGATATTCCAGGCATGAACATCCAAGCAAACGGCAAGGGCATCTTTAACGAAGAGAAAGCTACTGGTTCGGTCAAATTCTCCATCATCGCCAGATATCTTGGCTACATGGGCGGGTGGTTCTACTGGATCGTTGCAGCTTTGTGCTTCGCCTTACAGCAGTTATCTCAAGTAGCCACGAATGTCTGGATTCAGCAATGGTCGAATTCCTACACGAGACACGACTACGTCGCAACAGGTGCTCCTCACAACCACACCTACAACGTGGCCCACATGCGCTTGGCTAGCTCCTCTAGCTGCCTTCGCACGGGTACATGTGTCTGGAACATGCCATTTACGTCTCAGCCATTCAGTGCCCAATCCGCATTACAGGACGTGAAGAGCATGAGAATCATGAATGACGACGTCAACGTTGGCTACTACCTGACTGGATATGCGATTCTCGGATTTTCATTCATGGCTGTCACATTGCTACGTGAAGGTGTTCTTTTCGGTGGATCTCTGACAGCCTCGAGGCGTATCCATAGGGAGCTCATGGAACGAGTAACGCACGCCAAGTTCCGCTTCTTCGATGCAACACCTCTTGGGCAGATCATGAACCGTTTCTCCAAGGATATTGAAGCAGTCGATCAGGAAATCGCTCCGGTAGCTGTCGGTGTTGTGCACTGCATGTTTTCGATCTTGACAATCGTTATTCTGATTTCCATCATCACACCAGGATTCTTAATTGCAGGTATTTTCATCACGATACTCTACTTCCTGATCGGCAGAGTCTACATCAGCGCTTCTCGAGATCTGAAGCGACTTGAGTCAGTGCAGCGAAGTCCATTGTACCAGCAATTTGGTGAGACTTTGTCAGGCATGACAACTATTCGAGCTTATGGCGACGAACGTCGCTTCATTCGTGAGAACTTGCACAAAGTCAATACTCATTCTCGACCTTTCATATATCTGTGGGCTGCCAACAGATGGCTGGCACTCCGTGTCGACGTCGTTGGTGCACTAGTGGCATTCTTCACTGGTGTTTTCGTCATCCTCAGTGTCGGAACTGTCAATGCAGGCTCTGCTGGGTTGGCCATGACCTACGCCGTCCCCTTCACAGAGAATGTGCTCTGGTTCGTTCGCTTGTACGCCAGCAACGAGCAAAATATGAATGCCATTGAGCGTGTCAAGGAGTACTTGGATGTAGACCAGGAAGCGGCGCCAATCGTGCCTGACAACAGACCTGATGCGAATTGGCCAAGCCAAGGCTCAGTGGAGTTTATTGGGTACAGTACGAGATACCGCAGCGACTTTGACTTTGTTCTCAAAAACATCACTTTCAGGATTCTTCCCGGCGAGAAGGTCGGTGTGGTTGGCCGAACGGGAGCTGGGAAGAGTTCTCTCGCACTGGCACTCTTCAGAGCTCTGGAAGCAGAGCAGGGCAAGATCTTGATCGATAACGTCGATATTGGTCTCATAGGATTGCAAGACTTGCGCGAAAACATTGTCATGGTCCCACAGGACCCAACCCTGTTCACCGGCACTGTACGCAGCAACCTAGATCCTTTTGGCCTGTTCACGGACGAGGAGATCTTCTCGGTGCTGCGCGGTGTTCAGTTAGTCGGAGCGGCCACAGCGGCAAACTCTGCTGCTCCCTCCAGACCTCAAACGCCCTCTCCTAAATCTGGCCGAGACTCACCCAACTCTCCGAGTGCTAAGCTTGCTATGACAGCAAAGGTCGTGTCGGTGCCTTCAAGTCCGGACAGTCCGATCGAGAACAAGAACATATTCCGCAACCTTAATTCGCCGGTTGCAGAACATGGTTCGAACTTGTCGCAAGGTCAGAGACAGCTCCTCTGTCTGGCAAGGGCGCTGCTCAAGGCACCCAAGGTGTTGCTGATGGATGAGGCCACCGCTTCAATTGACTACGCCACCGACTCGAAGATCCAAGATACGATTCGTGAAATCAAAAACACGACAATAACCATCGCTCACAGGCTTCAGACCATCATAGACTATGACAAGGTCCTGGTTCTTGACCAAGGCGAAGTCATCGAGTATGGAGATCCGTACGACCTGATCAATAAGGAAAAGGGTACGTTCAGAGGCATGTGCGAGATGACTGGGGACTTTGAGCTCCTACAAAAGGATGCGAAGAAGGCGCACGATGCGAAGAGGCTAGTCGACGATGACTGAAGTGAGCACGGAGATCACGGCATTGCCCAAGTAGAAGAGCACCATTTCATCGGGCGGCTTGAAAGTGTCTTTTTCATGTATGCTTCCCTAAGGGGGGGGATGGGCTTTTTCTGTTTCTACTGCAAAAGCGTTATGGGGGGGCTGGCCGAGTGTTATACTTTTAATGCGGTGTGTATAGATTAGGAGGTGTCGGCGGCATTCTGCTTCTTTGCATGCTTTTGTTTCCAATTCCTGCTCCGACATTGGATGTACATTGTGTTCATAGATGGGCGATAGGGCCTCTGTCAACCAAACCGAACCGTTCTTGCCGATTACCTTAGTTCTATTCCCTTCGTCTCTCGTCCGCTCTTGCTCTTGCTCTCTCTCTCTCTCTCTTCGGATCATGGTCTGTGCACTTCCCGGCTTGCCGAACGTGGGGACCTCACATCTCTCACACAGGAACACAAGAAGAGAGCTTCCGCGCAAACGAATGTACGTACGTACCCACCACTCATTGTACATTCGCCTTCACCGACCTACGCACACGGGCACACAATGGTCATCAACCCGACATATCTCGCGCAACGGACGCGCTCATGTACGAAAACAACCCCTCTTGTCCCCACGCCCGAGCGAGCGAGAAACAATGACGAGGGAGGCACAGCGACTGACGAGAGTTTTTGAAACTATTTACAGCCGCGACGTGGAGCGATGCGAAGCAGAGAGTCTTGTCGAGCTATCGGGACTGGTTGAGAGCGGTATGTGAAGCCGCGATGAAAGGAAGAAGGAAGAAGAAGAAGAAGGAAGAAGGAAGAAGAGGGAGGAGAAGGAGAAAAGCACAAGTGCTAATCATAATCATGGGACACAGGCGCCCGAAGTCCAAACTATGTATTCGCTCAATATGCCGGTTTCGAAGATTCGGACGAAGGTCAGACAGGAGTTTGAGAGGCATCGATATGTGAATCAGTTGAAGACGGTGGATGTGTTGTTGTTTAATAGTCATCAGGAGTTTCAGGTGAGTTTTTTGGATAGGCGGCGAGGGGGAGGTTGGGGTGGATGGAAGGAAAGAAAGAGAGAGAGAAAGAAAGAAAGAAAGAAAGAGAGAGAGAGAGATATGGAGGGTGGCTGGGAAATGTCAAGGAGGATATAGACAGTTGGGAAGAGAAGAGAAGAGAAGTGAGGCACAGGAGCAGCACGGCAGCTGGGATCTACGGGACTGGATAAATAAGGATGTACGACGGGGAAAAAATGCTGACTATAATGGGACGTACAGGAAACCTTGAACTTCTGGAAGCAACTCACGCACGTGCTCAAATACTTTAGAGCGGAGGAGGACCCTAAAGGCGCTACGCTGCCGAAAAACTTCATTCAAGGCTTCATCGAGGTGAGCAGATCAGGTCCAGCCAGGCAAGATATGGCGAGCATGGCACTGACATGTCGTGATAGGGTCGCAATTGAGATGATGATGTGCAATATGGATTATGGAGTTGTGTTACTTGCAGCATGTTGTACATATCATACCCGAAACAACTACGACTGCGACTGTCTACTCAACGTGGCTTGCATCAGAGGCTTCATCTCATCTCAGCGCTTTCCTTGCCATCTGCGCTTCACTGCTAGCTAGTATGGCTTAGTCCTGCCGCCAGTCTTCGCGACATGATATTGTCTCAATCTGCCGAAATCATGTTCAAGCTGAGCTGCTCATCAGCAAGCGGGCCGTAGAGCTGATCGAGTTGCGCAGGAACATTGGTCAGATCCACAGTCATGTTCGCGCTGCCAGACACATGTAATCCCAGAAACTCCTAGTGCCGGCTAGCTTCGCCTTTGGCATGCACATCTTTCTTCCTCTTCCTCTTCTTCTTCTCCTCGAATGCCTCGCGTGACTGCCCATCGCACAAAACTTCTCTCGCCCACATTCAATTCGTGCTCTCTTTCATCTTTCAGCCGGCCCACCATCAGGATGCGTGACTTTAAACTGATCCCGCGAAGCGACGAATTTCTCCTCAATAACATCGCACATCTCCTCGAGATCTTGGAGACCTTTCCTCAGCACTTCAAAAACGCTCACGCCGTCTAAATTCATTCATTCACGTTAGTCCATGATCGATGAAGGGGGGGAAAACCAAGATACCACATGGTTTTTTAATTAATTCATGGTCCCATTCATCATTTTCATACATTACATACCCCAGGTCTGGATTCGCAAATTCATAAAAGCTTCGGAAGGATGGGGGATTGAGTATCCCACGAATTCGACATCGGGACTATCAATAAGGCGGTTTTTGATTAGACGCGGGGTGTCCTCTCCTCAAGGAGCAAAGCAACATTTGTTGTTTTGTCTGTTCACACGAGACTCACTCACTTCTTCGAAATGAGATATCGCAGCACGTTGCCGAGTGTGTGGTCTTCTTTCTCGAATGCGAATGATGCCGCTGTGTCGGTGGAGCCGCGAAGCTAATTCCGTGTTTTGCGTCAGATTTTGTTGTTGAGGAGGATGATGATAGGAGGTGATGATGATGGGCAGAAATACCAGTGTGAGTCGCTGCTTTCCTACCACGACTTCCTCCGAGTCGTTGACTTCTGCGCCGCTGGTCGCGTCTGCCATTTCTTCGTCGTGCGACATGTTGGAAGTAGTTTGCGGTGGAGTGTGGGTGAATGGTACAAATATGATCTGAATGATTGGCGCACAGTAGCGAAGAAATGTCGGAGATAGAACTAGGACTAGAATGTCGGATTTAAGGTTTTGCTGGCTCATGCAGGGTTTTGATATCCCAATGCTAAGACGTCACAGATGAATTCGAACTTCATGTTTTTGAATCTCCTTCGGCCTCACCACCACCATCAATCACCTCATACACCCACCGCCCTCAAAATGTCCTCCGAAAAACGCATCCGCGCCGCCAAAATCGCCCGCGACACCAACGAAACCAAAATCCACCTCTCCCTCAACCTCGACGGCGGCTTCCTCGAAGAGCTCGAATCTTCCTCCTCCTGTTCCTCCTCCACCACCACCACCAACAACGGCAACGGGGACCACGCAACGCAAGCCTCCAAATCGCAAACCATATCCGTCTCCACAGGCATAGGCTTCCTCGACCACATGCTGCACGCGCTCGCCAAACACGCCGGCTGGTCGCTCCGCCTGCACACCATCGGAGATCTGCACATAGACGACCACCACACAGCCGAAGACACATGCATCGCGCTGGGCCAAGCCTTCAAATCCGCCTTACACAGCACCACGGGCCTCGCACGCTTCGGCTCAGCGTACGCGCCGCTCGACGAAGCGCTATCGCGCGCAGTCGTGGATTTGAGTAATCGACCGTATGCGGTGATAGATTTAGGGACGACACGAGAGAAAATTGGAGATTTGAGTTGTGAAATGCTGCCGCATTGTTTGGAGAGTTTTGCGTTGCATGCGGGGATTACGATGCATGTGGATTGTTTGAGGGGGAGGAATGATCATCATCGCGCCGAGTCGGCGTTTAAGGCTTTGGCGGTTGCGTTGAGGTTTGCGACGACGCCTGTGGCGGGGAGGGAGGGAGAGGTGCCGAGTACGAAGGGGGTGTTGTTTTGAGCTTTTTGGGAGCGAATAGAAGGTCGATGTGTAGGGATGAGACATGAAACAAAAATCTAGGATGACTTGCAATAGGACTAATGAGCAATACCCGTCTACACAGGGCAGGAAGGATGGAGATTTTGAATCGTCGTACCAACGATGTTGAAAAGAGTGCAATATTCGACGCTTCAGTTCTTTTCGAGGCATATGCACACGTGCTCAGCAAATTACTGTTTAAGCTGCCTGCCTCTGGAAGCAACACTCTCGTCGTCACATCTAAAGTACACTCTTCTCTCCAACCGAGGAGCGAGTCATTGAGCAGCGCTCGATCCACCAACTCCTGTTGCTCACTTGTAAACGGCCGATTGTAGTATCATCCTGCGCCATTGAGGTCATGCGTCTTTGCAACATCTTGACGGGACGACCACCCAGGCCTGAAGAAACGCCCCCTTCCTAATGCACGCATGTCCTCGTTTATCTTCAATACTTTACTTGACGCTTTCTCTTCGCCCCGTTCCAAGTAACGATTGCCTCCATCTGCAGCGCTCTGCTCCGCCATGTTTCTTTATCGACCGCCTTTCCTGTTCTTTCCTGACCACACGATGATTTGTCACTAATGGCGCACTGGAAACATCTTTCTCCTTTCTGTGCTTCCCCATGTCTTAGATCTCACAAGGGACAACGTGCTGCCAGAACTTGAAGGCCGGGTTGAATGCGGCGTGCCTCTTTCGGTGCCGCTCGAACGATTAGTGCTCTATTCTTCATCGCTTTGTGCCAGGCTTTCTGTGCCGCCTCGCGACGAATTGCCGTTGGTTCTCGTGCCATTCAGCTTCAGTTTGATTCCCGACTTGGTGGGCTGCGGCGTGCTGACACCAGACATCGGACGCGTAGAGCCACCATCTGCACTATCGCCGTCGAGGTCTTGCCATTGCGGGAATTTGGATGATTCTTCGCGGAGCTTGTCCAGGCATGCGCGCTGGGTCTAATGTTAGCTGGATGCTCCAGTTTCGCAAAATATCTGCACCACTCACCTCAATTGTGTCCGCATCGGCAAACAGTTGGCTGCCATCCTGGTTGTACGTCCGGGCGTTATTGCACATCAATGTGATATCTGCCATGAATTGCCGAGGGGTCTGGTACTGCTTCTTATTGATCTTGGCTTCAATCTGCTTCATAGCGATAGGCTTCTTGATGAGATCGTAATAGTCTTTCCATTCAGCTCTGGGTACTAACTCGAGGAAGGGACCAATCAGGTCGCGCCCTTGAGGAAAGTCAGGATCCGAGGATGGCTCTGTGAGGTCCTGGAGGCCATCATAAACATTATCGAGGATTTGTTGCAGGGCGTCGCGATCCTCTTTCGATAGTGTCTCGTTGATCTTGGGATTCCGGCCACGCTTCTTGGGAGGTTCTGGCAAGCTGTCAAGCGAGGCTTCATCCGCCTTGCGCTTTTCAGGCCGACCTGTCTGTTTGCGACCACGCTTCTTTGGCGCTGGCGACTCGTCCTCACTGTCCATGCCTGGTGGTGGTGTTTCGTCTTCGCCATCATTCATGCGGGAGTCCTTCTTCGCAGAACGGTTGGCAATACGCTTCTGCTTTCGTGCAATCGCATCTTCGATCGTGTCGTCGTCAGCGTCTACGGCCTCCAGCCATTGCTCCTCTGTCAGACCATCGTCGTACTTGACCTTGGCACGTTCTCGTGTGCCACGACCATAGTTGATTTCAATCTCCTCCACCACTGGGTTGTCTTCCTGCATGTAGATATCCGGAAGCTCGGATTCACCCAGCAGACGAGGCAGCTTCTTATCTGGTCCATACCGAGAGTTCTTGGCTCGCTCTCGATCCATTTGCTGGAAGATCGGAAGTTCATAGTCGTGGCGAATCATGATATCGTTCAGGTCATCATCGTCCATCTCATCAGCATCCATCTGATCGACAGCTTCTGCAGACTCCAGCATGACACGCAACATCTCGTCACGTTCTTCATTCGTGGACTTGTTGTCGAACTTACCAGCTTGAATGACTTTGCCGTCCATGTCAAGCTTGTATTGTGCACGTTCCAAAATCTTCTCTTCGACCGAATTACTCGTGATCAGACGAAGGATGCGCACCTCGTTCTTTTGACCGATACGATGGGCACGATCTTGGGCTTGCAAATCTTGATGAGGATTCCAATCAGAGTCGTAGATGATGACGGTATCGGCAGTCTGCAGGTTGAGACCGAGGCCACCTGCACGTGTGGAAAGCAAGAAGCAGAAGTACTCCGAGTCTGGTGCGTTGAAGAGTTTCAGCAACTCAGATCGATCATCGGCTTTCGTGGAACCATCCAGTCGAAGGTACTTGATGCCTCGAAATCTCAAAAAGTCCTCATGATGTTCATAATTTGTGTCATCTGGAAGAAGAGGAGCACCCTGTGACCAGTGGCTTGGAACTTCGGCAAAACACGATCTAGCAGCTCGAATTTACCAGCCGTGCGCCAAATCAGGTCATTGGTCATCTTCTGAGGGTTCATCTGATCTTCAACTTCTTCGAACACGAAGGGATGGTTGCACAGCTTTCGCAGCTGCATGAGCATGTTGCTCAAACCACGCATGCCAGTCTTCTTGCCGTCAGCGCCCATAACGTTGATGCGGTTGTGCAGCATGAGTTGTTTGTAGAGCTTTGCCTGGAGTGCAGAAAGGCTGCATTTGATGACACGCTCCTGCTTGTCCGGCAGATCCTTCTCGACATCTTTCTTCAGACGACGAAGGAGGAAAGGTCGAAGCACTTTATGCAAACGACGAATGACGAGTATGGACTCTTCTTCTGTGAGCTCCATCTTGTCGCCACCTCCAGTGTTGGCAAACGGAGTATTGAACCACTCGTCGAAAGACTTTGCAGACTTGAAGATATTGGGCAATACGAAGTTCAACATAGCCCACAGCTCAGTAAGGTTGTTCTGCAGTGGTGTACCAGTGAGAATAATGCGATATCTTGTGTGGTAGTACTGGGAGATTGTGCTGCTCAGCTTGGACTGGGCGTTCTTCATGCGGTGCCCTTCGTCGACGATCATATGCAGCCACTTAATCTTGCTTAAAATCGGGCGATCCTTGATGATGAACTCATATGTTGTAAGCAGGACTTGAAAGTTTCCGTACCGGATCTGTTGCTGAAAGTTCTTTCTCTGGGCGGGTGGACCCTTGTAGACGATGCGGTTTACACTGGGCGCCCATCGCTCGAACTCGCTGTTCCAATTAGTCAGTGTGGACAGCGGTACAATAACGAGGTACGGCCCATGCTGCCGCTTCTTTTCGATGAGGTACGTGATCAACGATATCGTCTGAATCGTCTTTCCGAGGCCCATCTCGTCTGCCAGGATACCGTTTAAGTTGTTATTGTAAAGCGAGATCATCCACTGCAGACCCTTAATTTGGTATTCTTTAAGTGTACCGCCGACCAGGTTCGTTGATTGAGCAACGACGTCTTCCTTGATACGATGAGCAATTTCGTAGTAGTCGGTTTTCGGCTTCGTCTCGTCCTCGCTGTCGACTTCGTCATTGTCAGGCTCAGGCTCATCCATGGCCATATCGTAGCCCATTCTGCGTTGTTGCTCTTTGACGGAGGCTGCAAGTTGAGACAAGAAGCCGTCAGTCTGCTTGAGCAGATGCGAGATACGAGAGTCCTTGGCCTGCCCAAGCAATTTGAGATATGTCTCTTCATCGTTGGCTTTCAAGGCTTGCAGACGTTGCTTGGCAGTGCGCTCAATACGCTTCTGCTCTTCCTTCTCAATATTGCTATGGGTCGAGATCATCATTCGTCCCAGCTTCTGAACGCGCATCTTGTGAGCTTGAGCGCCATTCCTGATATCTTCTGCATGTTGCATGATGGAGCGAATGTACTCGGTGTGCTTCTTCTTCTCTTTGTTCTCGGCTGCGTCGCGTTGCTGCTTCTCGAGCTTTTCAGTGACCCGGGCTTCTCGAAGGCTCTGCTTCTTGACACGGCGATACATAGAGCGATTAGCAGTCATAGACAGGTTGTCAGAAAGCATCATCTCCTTGCCGACCCTCTGTCGCATCTCTCGCTGCTTGGGGAGCAGATTCAACATTTTGTATTCAATCAAAGCGCGCAACTTGAGATTTGCATTGTCCTCAGGGGTGTCCGACTTGGTAGGGTCCCAACCACCAATATTGGCAGACAATTTGCCCAGCTCAGTCTTTCTTGTGACGATACGATTGTACACGATGTTCTCTCGCTCTTCCCTGACACGTTCAGCATCGACACCAAGAGGCATGATGCTAGGAATCATGGAACGATATGGACGATAAGTGTGGTCGGCATAGCTGATACGTCTGAGCATCATACTATGGGGATCGGTGAAAGTCTCAAAACGATGCCGTTGAGTAAGATCCGTACTCTGTCCAGTAGATCCATTGGCGGCGTCTTCGATGGTCTTACTCGCGGCAGCCATGCTCTCGGAGAGATTGGGACTTTGTTGTGCTTGTCGCGCAGTGAATATACGGTCTGCTATGGGCGCAGGGATGGACTGGTTTTTCTGTAGTGCACCAAAAGCCTGCATCTGATACCGCAGCAGCTCCCTCTGCTTCTTGCTGAGATTGTCCTTGTTGTCCTTGTTGATGTCCATTTGGCTCGGCTGCTGGCTGGATGAAGTTCCAAGCTGTGTCTGTTGGCCTGACTGGGCGGCAGGATGTGGTGTGCCATTCGCAAAACCCGGCTGCTGACTAGCTTGCGCCTGCATGTTTGGCTGTCCAGGCATGCCAGCCACTGTCCCGTTCGTCTGCATCTGCATTTGCGCACCGTTCTGCGGTATCCCGCCTTGCTGCGCTTGCCGCATCTGCTGCATCTGCTGCATTTTTGCCTGTTGCATCCGCTTCATCTGTTCCGTCCGTTGCTGAACCTGCGTCAGAATCTGGCGCATCCTCATCATGTCGGGGTCCGTCTCCGGTACTCCTTGCTTTCGCTTGGTCTGATACTCCTGTTATGGAGCGTTAGTGCATGTCCAAAGATGTATCCACCGCGACTTCTCGCCTACCTGGAACATGGCCTTCACTTGCTCGCCGGTCATACCAGCGGGCAGGACTTGGTTGATGACCGCATTGCCCTGCTGCTGCTGCTGCGGTTGTTGTTGTGGCGGCATGCCCTGGTTGGGCTGTACCGCCGCCATATTGAATGGTATGGAACGCGATGCGGCTCAGAGCTGAAGATGTCCTCCCAACGCGAAGCACCAGTGGAGGTGACGCGCGTTATCTCGGCGAATGGAATAGGCAGTCAGGTAGTGGCGGCGACCATGGGAAGCAATAGCGGTGGTGGGGAGTCTTCAATGGCGAGTGCTGGTGTCGAGGCCGGTGATGGGCGAATGAAGCCCGGGGATGTCTCGCTGGTGGTCGGATGGGCAGGCGCTGTGGAGGCCTCGTCGCAGGAGGCCGTCTGCGAGGGAGTGTGGGTGGAGAAATGGGCAGCAGCGTGGTGCGCGAACCGCAGTCGTTTGCGCGCGCCGTAATGCTGCGTTCCGTCGCGCGGCGCGTGTGTTTTCGCACAGCACGTAGAAAGTCGCAGCGGGATTGGCCTTGTCCGCGGGGATGGTGGAGAGACGCGGTGGTGATGGAACGCTGTCGGTTGTGAGAGGCACACGAGAAGCCAAGTCACAAGTCAGCTGAGTTAGGCTAGGCTAGACGTTCATCCGCGGGCCGCTGCAGTGTGGCCTGGGGCACTACTTCCATTTACAATTCACCCTCAGGCATCTCCCCCACCATCACCATCACCATCACCATCATCTCGCCCCCATACTTCCACCGAAGACATTCACAGTGGCTGAACCTCCAGATGCGTCTCGAAACCACGTGCACGTCGCTCCTCTCCCTCCCTGCGGAGCTACGCTTGAGGCACGTGTCACTGTCCACCTTCATCTACCATGAACTGACAGGCACCTCGCAGAATCTACGACTACATGCCTGAGTTCCAAGTGAATCGCACCGAAAGCATTACAGCCACATCCAAGCTCACTCCATCCATCTGTCGAGTCAACACTCTTCTCCGGCGTGAGACGCTGTGCATCTTCGCCGCCACCTCAAATTTCACCATCTCCATAGACGAGGGAGCTTCGTTCTGGCCCAACAGAGTGGCATGCTGGCTGCACGCACTAGGACCCGACCTTCTTGCACGGATTCGCAGTCTCTCGTTGAGTCGTAATTGGGCTGTACGATCACCGTGGAGAAATCAATACCACGTCGGATTCTACATCAAAGTCGACTGCTTATCAAAGACTCAACCATCTTCCGACTTAGTCTCGAAGTCTTCATCGGTACATCCAACAACCCACGTAGATTTTGTAGATCAGTTCCGCGGAAGTGTTACCGGGGGCACATACCCTATAGCCACAGACCCTCATGACCACCGGTACTATCGTCTCGTGCGATTAAGGCAAATACTCAGCAAACAACTTGCCAAGCCGCCAAAATGTGCTGATCAAGGAGGAGGAGGAAAAGGAGGAGTGGGACTGAAGTTTGCCGATGTTGAATTCATGATCCGTGCAATGGACATCATGGCTACACATCCCCTTGTGCGAGGCGAGCAAGATCCCAGCTTGGCATGCCAGCGCGCTCTCGAGCTGTGCGAGCAGTTACAGCAGACTTATTCTGCCAGAAATGCCGATTCGCCGGACTCAGAAAACAGGTACCACTCGAGCAACGACTGATCCGTGACCTCCTCGATTCCCCGTGCGGGCGCTATCATCGGACATGGTGAGGAATCTATCTATACCTCCTCTATGTCTTGGTGCAAGCTCTTCTCACACTAGCATAATCGAAACTCAGACGACACAGTATGCAAGGCATCCATAGCGAAAAAAAGAATGCAGTAACTCATATGCCGACTCAAAGTCCAAATATGTACAATCATCACTTGAGAATCCAACAACTTGTTGGACATGACGACGAAATTTCCAACTATAACTCTGCGTCGATTTGTCAACATACTAGAGCAGCACACATGAGAATACTGCAGGCCTGGACAAAACAATTCATGTATACCTGACACTCATCGTCACCGTCCCAGTAGTTTCGGGTAACCTTAAAGGCTTTCCCAACCAACATGGCCTACATGCTGACAGTGAAGGCATGCAGAGAATCATCGACGAAAACCTGAAGGACAATCGACTACTACAAGACAGCATTGTTCTCACAATAGCAGGATGCCGCGAGTTCATTTTCTCTATGGGTCGTCCTTTCGCATTTGTAGATCTGCGGTTCTCAGCAGTCTGAACCTTCGAGCTATACGTGGTGGTATGAACACAATAGTCATTGACACCGACCAGGCTATCCTAATCGCTGAGTTCAATCGGCTCATTCTTATCATTTCCAACCTGTTGCAAGCCTTCATTGACCTGATTCTTTGGTGGGGCGGGATAGACCTGACGACCGTAGTTGTGCTGGTAGGCATTGGCATACATGCCAGGGTCCTCATCAGTTTCTTCGTCGTCGTACCCTTCGCCTTCCTCGTCATAGCCGTCTTCGTCCTCAACGTCGCCATCAGCATAGCCTTCTTCCTCGTCGGAATACTCGCCCATGTGGCTTTTCGAGAGGTGTGATCCGTCTTCTCGAAATTGCTCGTCGTCATCGAGATCCTCGCCCTCGTCGTCATCGAGCTCTGCCTCAGTGAGGACAAGCCCATGCTGATAGCTGCCTAGGTCTTGCTCTTCTTCCACGCCGTCTTCAAGATCGCTCTCATCAGGAGGGGTCAACTGATTACGACCGGGGAAGTCTTCTTCTGCTTCTTCTTCTCCTCCTTCTTCCTCATTCTCCACGTCGTCTTCGTCTTCGTCTTCGTACAGCTCTCCGTACTCGTGGTTACCGTCATTGCCGGCCAGAGCGGCAAACTGACCAGTGTATTCGGGCTGAGGTGCCGAGCTCTGGCCGTACGCTCGAATGTCGACCTCTTCATCCCCGGACAGTGGCCCATGTTCTTCAGTAGAACCGACAACCTGATGAAAGAACTCCGCTTGCCCATAAGCTGCGTTCTGATTGCTTGCAGCGAGTTGCCCTGCTGTCTCGTCTGCATCATCAGACAGCCACGATATTGCAGCGGATGCGGCCTGGGATGACACATAGGGATTTTCGGGTGCAGCTGAGCTCGCCTGAGTGGCCGTAGGACGTTGAGCAGTTGAAGCCCGAGATCCGAAGCTGGCGGACAGTGCATTTGGAATTCGCTCGAGTGGGATGGTGTGGTCTGAATTCTGCTCGGACTCTTCAGGCGCAGTGGCGAAGCTCCAATTTCGGGGCTGCGCGAACGCATTACTGGTCCCATGCGGTGACCCGTTGACTTGTCCTTGAGCAACGGAGCCTGAGAAAGGTATCGAGTGAGCATTAGACTCAAGCTTGTTGGAAGATGGCTCGAACCCGCTGGTCCATTGTGGGACAGCCGTCTGTACGTCTTGCAAGAACGGGTTAGAGGAGGTGCCCGTTTCTGGCCCGAAAGAGGACACTTGCGAAAAGGTGTATTGTGGCTTCGCTGCAGCTAGTCCATGCGAAGTAGCATGGGAAGAGAAGCCATACCCTGGCGTGTTCCCTGACAAATAAGCTTGGCCTGAACCCGCATCAGCTGTCGAAGGCTGTGATAGAGTGCCCAATGACCCCGCCGCGCCATTGGTATGACTGAGCGAAGGTAGCCGCTTCTGTGACACAGTAGGCCTGGCCGCGGTCTCCTTCATGGGTGCCGGAGATCCTGATTTGGTTGGCGTGGGAGCGGCGGCTTGTTCAGCTCGCACGCCTGGCTTTGCAGTCGATCGTGAGGCACGAAGCTCGTTGGCGCGCTCGATGGCCTTTGCATACTGCTCGCGGGGCACGAATTTGCTCTCACGAAGGCGGTAGGCAGGGACTTCGCGATTACTGGCGGAGGACGATCGTAACCTGGCCTCTGCACGAGCACGCTCCATCGTTGGCGACTCGTTATCTGATTGAGAGGCACTTCTACTGCGTCTCAAGTGCTCCTCTCTGAGCACTTCAGACTTCATGAAGCTCTCGTTCTCTTGCAAAGCTTCTCTAGCGGCTCGTACACGCGCAAACAAGGCCTCGTCATCATCGTCGGGCTTGGATCGCACCAATCTCGTTGACGGTGGTGGCATTAGCGATCGGTCCTGCTCGGGATCTAGGCGTGCAAGCGACGAAGCATCAAGCTTGGCAGATGCAGCGTCAAGTGACTCCGACCTGGATCGCTTGATGCCACGTTCTGCGCTGATGTGGTTGGTGGGCGTTGGCTTTAAACCCATCGCCTTCATGCGAAAATACGTCGACTTCGTAGTGCTAGTACCCTTCGACCTATCGCCCGCGAGCGAGAAGCCCAAGAAAGAGGAGCGCTGGACAATGTCTGCCTGTGGGCTGCTTTCGGCTGCTGGCTTGATCAAGCTGCCAGCACTATCGACGTGAGTTGTGCTCCGGGCACGTTTGTGGAAGTTCTCGCGGGATGACACGACAGAGCCACTGTCGATAGACTCTGCTGTGCGTTTACTGCCCGCTCGAGCCGGTCTGTTTGCGCCGAAGCGACTTCCTCCATTCGTTGACTGAAACAGCGCGTCCACCGTTGCCTGCTTGTCAGGCTTGGTACGCACGATGGCTGAGCCAGCTCGGCTGGACCGCAAGGACGAGTTGTCCAGGACACTAAGGCTGTTGCCCATATCTTGATCTTGTGACTCCTCTAACCTGCGTTTTTGTCGTTTCCTCCGCTCCAGAAGCTTTCTCTGATTGCGTCGCTGTGCTATGATGTTTCGCCACCTCTTCGCGTACTTGTCCTCCAAGCAGAACTGTCGAAACTCGTCTGCTTCTCGGTTGATGCGCTCGAGGTAGACCTTCTCCTGTACTTCCGTGACCAGACTGCGAAGAGAGAAAGTGAGGAATTGCTTGAGATAGCCGGTGTCAGGGTCATCAACGAGTTCCGTCGCGAGGCGCGTAAGGATCGAGTCAAATTCAGATGCCGCCGAAGCTGCACGTGCGTGCGCAGAAGGCGGCGCTGGAGGCTGTTGCTGTGGGAACAAGTCGCGCTGTGGTGGTTTCAGTGGCGAGGTCGCAGCTGGTGCTGGCGAAGAGTCTGCTGTTGCGTCGTCGCTCGCGGTGAAGGAGTTCGACAGAGGCGACGGCCGCTTGGGTTTGGTGTCCAGCGCTGACAGGCGCCGTGGAGGTGAAGACGCGCCTGCTGGTTGTGTGGTGTTTGATGCCTGTGATGTCGTGGCGGGCGATGCCGGGTGACTTGATTGCGGTTGAGGTGGTGGTGAAGAAGATTGAAGTGAGATCGGTTTAGAGTTTGTTTCCGGCTGCGTGGCTTGGTTTGGCGAAGCCGGTGTCGCACCCAACGGTTGTCCAAGCGCGCTCGTCGATGTTGGTCCCGAAGACAGCGAGTTGGGTTGCTCTGGCGGCGCAAGTGGTGGGAATGCGAATTTTGGCGGTGCAGTGCTGCTCGCGAAGGGATTGTTCAGAGCGGAGGCCGACGTGAATGGCGTAGTCGAGCCAAGGTCCTGCGGTGCATCGCCAGCTTCTTGAGTTCTGGGAGCGAACAGGCTGGCACCACCAGGCTGCACGCTGGGCGCGTCCGCTGGTCTCGCTTGGAATAGAGAGGAAGCCGCATCCGCGGCAGTCTGGCCAAATGTTCCAAATGACAGCTTGGGCGCCTGGGTCTCGCCTGCAGTGCCCGGCGCACTGGATATTCCAAGACCAAGACCAACAGATGTAGCGGGTGCCGGTGGCTTCGAGAAGACTGAAGATGCCGGCGCCGGTGCGAAAGGATTGCTGCTCGCCTGTGACGCTGGAACTTCGAGAGCTTTCGCTGCTGCTGGAGCGAACGGATTCGGTGGTTGTTGCGTCGGTCGTCCAAACCCAGTAGATGGCTGTGACGATGATGGCTTGCCAAACATAGATGGGCCAGACGAGGACGATCCGCCAAACACAGACGGAGTGGAAGATGGTTGTGCAGCACCAAAGAAGTTGGTTTTCAATGGCTCGCCCAAAGACACAGGCGCAGCTGTAGATGATGACCCAGCTGTTACCCCAAACATGCCCACCGGCTTTGCTGTCATCTGTCTCTTCGGTTTGTCTTCAGGCACAAAAAGAGTGTCCTCCTCCTCCTCCTCCTCCTCCTCCTCGTCCTGCCCATGGCCTAAGTTTTCTCCTCCATTATCGTCACCTTGCATCGGCTCTTCAAGTGCTTCCCCTTCCTCCTCCTCCTCTTCTTCTTCCTCCGTTGTGACCATACCCTGATCTTGCGCCTGACGCACGCTGAGACCATCTATGACAGCAGATAGTGTTCGGTGTTCTCGCTTGCTCTCCACGAGATACGTTTTCAGCTGTGAGGGCCCTCCTGAATCCTCCTGAGGCAAAGTCTTCCCGTTGATCTCCAAGTATCGACCATTGCCATCAGGCATATCTCGGAATCGAAGTCCAAAACGACCGCAGAAGTCTTCCAGTTGCTCGTCATCGTCAAAGTAGAACAACTTGCCCAGATCTGATAGCGTCCACTCGGTGTTAGGAGCTTTTGAGATCCGCGTCGTGCGTACTATGCCGCTAAGCACCATCTTCCGGACCAGATTGAAGTAGATCTCGGTCACGCAAGCCATCAGATACGAGAGCTTTCTGGATTTCACTAGCTGCCAGAAGTTGTCCCAGTCTTGCCTGGCGATTGTGTGCGATGTAGCATTGGCACCAAAGAATGGTCCCTGTACATCTGAAGTGTTGCATGCAGCTGCATATAGCTTCAATGCCTGTTGTACTCGCATATCCTTAGATATTTCTCGCGGCCAGCTTTGTACACGATCCTCAAGGTCAGGCGTGCGATCTTGAAGCTGGAACAGCACACAATAAGCCCGGAATTCCGGCTCGTTGGGCAGTGGTATCCGGCCGCGACAGTCATCGTAGTACTGCATAAGGGAAAGCAGTGTCTTGTCTAGCTGCTCTCGCTCTTGTTTGGGATCGTACGCCTCGTACGGCTTTTCTGCCAGCGCCAATTGATGCAGAGAGAGTATGTGGAATCGAGCAATCCTCTCACAGCACTCAATGGCTATGCTCAGATCGTCACCCCTGGAAAGCTGCTGGATGGACAGGTCATTGCGGATAGCTCGTGTTCGATCCCACACGAAATGATGCACCTGCGCCAGTTTTGCTGAGCCGAGCACGTTGTGAAACAAGTAGTTGCACGTCTCCCGCAAGACCGTAGGAGGCCGCAAATCTGAGGGCAATTGTTCTTCCACACCGGCTGCTGCTCGTCTGAACTTCTTCACCATGCGGCTCTCGTCCATCGACTCCTCAATAGGTGTGCCCGGAGCACGATTGGGGTCCTGTGCGCGACTAGTTAGGTCTGTGTATCGCGCTAACTCATCAGATGTGCCCACCCACCTTTTCTTCGTCCCATATCTCTCTCTGCACTGCCCGCTGCACTCTTTCAAATTCTGCGCACATGGATTGACAAGTGCCCACCGGCGTGATCGCTTCACTGAGTTTCATGGGCTTGCTGGAGTCGGACATAAGACCTCGTCGGATGGCGTCTTCGCGCTCTCGCTGGCGGGCATTTTTGAGCTGTATCGAGTCACCGTCTGCGGCCCGTCAGTCGACTCTTGGGGTTGGAGAACTTACTGCTGTGTACCGCTCTTCCACGTTGCCGCTTGTTGTCGATGCACCGCTGTCGAATGCGCCGGTCCTCGAAGCCTGCTTTGAAGCATTACCTCGCAGCGCCTTGCCCGTCTGAAATGAAGTTCCTCGTGCTCTGTGCGCACTACCACCTCGAGTCGCATTCGATGTTGATCGCGTTGTACCATTCATCCTACCGCCTCGGCCTGCACCTAGTGCTGTTGGCGGTCCATGCAATCTCGTGTTCGGCGCAGCAAGTCCACCGCCGCGACCACGCCCACGGGCTCTCCCTGTCGACATAGCTGCCGATACGGGAGGTTCGTGAAGCGCCCGTCATGTGTCGTTGGACGAAGGATAGCGCGACTCCGGATTAGGCGATCGAGAGGAATCCTGACATGGCGGTTGTGAGCTGACGACAAAGACAATTCGCGTGAGGTTCGATGTAACCAAAACCAGTCGCGTCAGTCTAGCGGGAATGGCCGCTGATAGTGGCACGTGCAGAAATTAGGCTCCAACTCTCTGGCCCTCCTTGCCTGCTTCACTCCTTCACTTTCAATCATCAACTCATCAACTCATCACCCAGACACGAGGAACTCCCAGAGAGCGACAGTGATGAGTACCTCATTTATTTTAATTACCTGATGCGCCTCTATAAAAACCAGCTATCTCACATATACCAAGATCATATCTCTCGCCATCGCGAGTCATCAAAAGCATCATCATTGTCCATCGTGTCTTCATCGCTCGTTTTCACATCTCAGATCTCGGCAGCGAAGCAATAGCCCAGAGAAACGCTGATGACGCTGTACATACAAAACTCATTCGAACATACAAGCGTTGCGAGCACTAAGGGGGGTATCGATACTAAAGCCCGAAAAACTAACAATATGGGCGACTTAAGGAAAAGCTTCGCACGCTTGAACGCTGTCAAGAAGAAGCGAGTTTCGAAGGATCTGTCGCGATCGTCTTGCGACTAGCGGCGTGTGTGATGATGATGCCATTGCACAGGTTGCTGAGCCATAGGCATCGGCATCGGCATACCGTGGTTTTGCTGTTGCAGGTTCTGCATCGGGGCAATGTGCCGATGGCCAAACACATCAAGCTCTAGTTGCTGGGGCTGCTGGTACTGCGGTCCGGTCATGTTGACAGGTGGGTGGAAATCAGCAACAGCAGAGTCTAGACCATGATGGGCCGGCAAGAAGTACTGCGAAGGCTGCATGTATGGCCCACCTGGAATCATGCCCGACTGCTGCTGCAACGAGAAGATGTCCAGTGGCATTGGAACCATGCCTGCAGGGGAGAAGTCTGGTGTGCTTGGCGTGGACTGAAACTCTGGCTGCGGCGCAAAGCCCATGTGTACCTGCTGGATTGGAACAAATTGCTGTGGGAACTGCGAGAAGTCGAAATCCTGTCGACCTGGGAACGTATTGGGCGCCATCTGGCCTGGGTACTGGAAGTCGCTGCCACCAGACTGCTGCTGCTCGTTGAATCCTGACATGTTCTGCTCATGCCACTGAGGAGCTTGCGAATAGCCACACGATGATACGCCGTGGAAACCATTGTGTCGCGGAAGGGCATGCATGTGATGCAGCAATCTTGGTTGGTCTGGGTAAGAGGCCATAACGTTACCCGACTCAACTTGGCCGCAGGAAATGCTGTTCCTAGGCGTAGAGTCAAAGCTGTCGCTGAACGAAATTGCTGCGGATCTCTCTTGGTCCGCGATGAGTGGGACAATTCTCTGGATATTGACCATGTCGAGGTCAGCATTGCGATCCGAAACGCATCTCTCTATCACAGTAGTACTCGTGGCTGTCGAGTCTCGTCGGGCGCGCTTCAGCGACGCTCTGTTACCGCTGGAAGATGTAGAGCGCGATGTGAGACCATCAGAGTCCGGGGTAGACGCCGCCGATATTTGTCTCGAGCGCTTCGAAGAGCTTGGCTTGCGTTCTTCTTCATCATCCTCATATTGGAAGTGCGCGGTCCCATCTGTCGTCAATATTAAATATTAGCATACGAACTGGATGTCAAACGAACTTGCGTTTATATCATACCAATGGCGCCATCGAGGTATTCCTCTTCCATCCTGGCCACTTGATACATATCCTTCATGAGCTGGCGTCGATACTTGAGGCGATGCGAAGCATCTTTGGGGACCTCCTCAAAAACTTCAGGCCCAGCCAATTCCTCGAGCCATGCAGTCCAGCCTCGCTCAACATGAGTCTTGCTGGATGGGGTATCGTGACGGTTCCACTCTTCAAGCTGAGATGGACTGGGACGGAGGCGAAGCAGGTGCAAACACAGTCCCATGCGTTCTGGCACGCGTGTCAGTACTACTCGAGCTCTTAACAGTCAAACAGACGCAACATACCTTCTCTCCGGATGTGGTCTGGTTCGACGAAACGACACACAGTCTCCGTATCTGGCCACCACGCAGGTACTGTCGGCTTTTCGCCAGTCTCCTTCTCATGCTTGTTGTTCTGGTATGGAAACTTGGCCTGCTTCTTAGGACATATGCCCTTAATCCAGGCTTTGGCAATCTTTTTGTCGGCCAGCTGTTGCATACGCTTAAGCCTACTGCTGAGGAAGGCCACGACTGCTGCCGGGTTGTCGATACGGAATGATTTCAAATGCCTGTATGATTGATCTGACCCTTCTGCCTCGACACTCGCTGCAATAACAAAGTCTGGACCAGCTTTCTCCTGCGATGGACTGGGACATGTCAGCAATGGAGGTGCAGGACGAGGTAGCACGGCACGACCACGCTGCCTTCCATGTTCGGCCGGGGCGATGTTGCAACGACCACGAGTCTTGGCCGAGCGTTTTGTTGGGACGTTGACACTTCTCACATCGTATGTGGCATCGTATGGCTGAATCTCCGTGGACAAGGCGGCTTGATATGTGTCGCGGCCTGACCTCTGTTCTAGTTGCCCATGTGCGAAGATGGGCCCATCCAGGCTGTCCTTGACCTGTTCCGAGCCATAGATGATGTTGCCTCTTTCATCGAGGTCTACCAATGCCCAGGCTTGCCGGCTAACAGGCGACCGACGGATTGGATCAAGGTTCTACCAGAGATAAGTCAGTGATCGAACAAATTTTCTCTTTTGCACAGACTCTGCTGACAAGGACATCTTACCTGTACTGGTTGAACAGTCTTGGGAGGCTCAGCTTTCTTTGTGGTTTTCTGACGTTTCGACGCGTGTGTGACGGCCATTGCACGAACGCTCTTGTCGTTGCCAGTGGAGTGGATATGCCAGCTCGTGTATAAGGCGTTCGCACGATCTTCAGGGTCTGGCTGCAGAACAGATTAGCCATGCGCACATTTCGTGTACTCGTGGACCGTCTCACCGACTCTGACTCGTAGTCAAAACTGCAACACACCACTTCTTACAGCGTAGCGTCGTCGTCTTCGTCGTCGGTGTCGTCGTCTACCAATGCTAACGATCAGTATAGGCTACTTCGATACATGAACATTATCACCCGTACCGTTATCCTGGCTTGTGCTGTTGACGATTATGATCGCTATCCAGTCGATATTCAGGAAGACGTTGGCGTATGTGGGTATTGTAACGACTGGTTGGGATGGTACCAGACTAGGCGGTTCGCTGGGAGAACGCTAGAAATTGCTTGGACGAGTAAAGTGTAGGGCAGTTCCAGAAGGGTTCGACGTTCAAGTGGCAGGATATTTATTAAACTTTGAGGATGCAGTGGAGGAAGACCTTAATAGGGGATCGAATTGAGAAGGGGAGAGAGAACACACTAGAGGTCAGCATGGCCTCCCGCGTGGATGTGCATTGCTGAGTTTGACAGATGTCAATGGGTTGTGGATCTGTTGTGCGTATCCCTGCCTCTCGAACAGTGGGCCACTGTATGAGAATCTGCGTGAGGAAAGACTCGAGGCAAAAGAGGGACTGGATTACTACTGGCAGAGCAACAAGCGATGATGGGTGGTCGGAGCGCACCAGATTTCGATCTAACATCCACGACCACTAGGTACATCCGACCGGCAGCCGATGACCAAAAAAAAGCCCACTAGTGGTATCTAGATGGATTCGTTGCTGCTTCAAACCCCCACCCTGCGCGAATGATGGTTACAAGCATGCCTCTCACCAGATCAGCTTTTTGTGACCAGCAGAATCAGGGCTGACCCACGCCCGGACTCGGACGGTCGGTTGGTCCCCACAGTATCAACGGCGAAGTGCACAGGCCCGAGGAGAGAGAGATCGAGAGAGGATTTCGATAAATCTGGTGAGAGGATGGACCAGGTCTCGGGGACCATTTGGCTGGTCACCAAATGCAGCTGCCAGCGAAGCAGCCGTAGCACAAGAAATGAACAAGGCCCCCATTTGTGATCCTAGACCCAGCGCTCGAAAAGAACTGTGCCCCCTAGGCCCCCCCCCCCAGTTGAGTATGAGAAGCGGAGACACTCTTGGGAAAATCATCATAACTCATCATGCATTTCTCGTGTACAGTAATCCTGACGCGCTAAGCTCGATCATGGCCAGTGAGCGATCGCTATCGATCTGGGGGAGAGAGATGCGTGCGTCGGAATGCCTGGAAATGGAAGCGCATCTAGACGAGGTTTTCTCGACAGATTCTGCCCTTGCCCTTGGCCCCCTCCCCCCCGTCCATGTCCCCCTTGTAATCTCCACGGGAAAGGCCGTGGAAGGATATGCGCGATCAGCCGGACGATGTCGTGTAGCCTTAGCAGCACGGGTGCGTCGTTGCGTACGTGCGTTACGTGCGTGCGTGCGTGCGTGCATGCATTGACGAAGCAGTTGCGTGATATTTCGAACTAGTGTGTGTGTGTGTGTGTGTGAGAGAGAGAGAGAGAGAGACATGATAAGCGCGGTCTTTTTTCGATCCTTGGTCGTTGGACACGGAGAGACATCTATGTATGTTGCCGTTATGGCATGCAAGTAGACGTACAGAGAGAGAGAGAGAGAGAGATATGGAGAGGGAGATAGGGAGAAAGAAGGAGAGAGACAGAGAGAGAGGGAGAGTACCACAGTCACCAGACACCACATCGGTACTACAGTACAGTACAGTACAGTACGTACTACTACAGCAGTACTACTGACCCACCTCAACGACCGTCGAGCGTGGCACAGTTGTCCGCATCTCTCTTGTACCACGAGGAGATTGAGAGAGAGAAGCCGCTGGTCGATCCGGGTCGTCGTGTTATGTTATCGGCTCTATGCATCTCAGAGAGACTGGCGCGAACCGCGCGCACCGAAGTGACCGACATCGAAAACGCAGTCGTCGCGTCCCAGCCTGTCGCTTAGGAGCTTTCATCTGGGTAGCCGCAGGCAGCTAGCAAGTCCGAGAACTCGTCTGTCTCTCTGTCTTCTGTCTCTTTTTTTCTTTCTCGCTCTTTTTTTTCCAATAGAAAAAAAGCCGCGCCGAGCGCGCTTGTACATGCATTCCCCCCCTTTTTCTCTCTTTCTCTCTTGTGTTCACTTTTCATTTAATCCATATGTACATAAAAAAAACCCACCCACTGGAGAACAACAACAACAACAACAACACAAAAAAAAGGCGCAAGCGGCTAAAAATCCTCAGCAAGCTAGACCAATATTCCCCGGAGCTAGAAAAAGTATCTACTACTAGTTCTATCTATTCTATTCTAGTGCAAGTATGCCGCCGGGGGGTTCAAGGATATGTGATTACTGAAAACGTGCAGGCGTCGCTGAACTAAACTAACGATCAGACCGGGGGGTAAGGCAAGTCGTAGCTATCTCTCTGTTTATGCGTGCACCTGGAATAGGAAGTTGAAAGGAGTAGCAGTAGCAGTAGCAGTAGCAGCAAGAAGAGAGAAGAAAGAAGAAATGATGATGAAGAAATGATGATGATGGATACAACCAGGAGGTGTACACATACATAGGTGCGGTACCATACAACGGCACATACGGCACATACGGGTATAGTAGAAATGGTCAACAGACAGACAGACAGACAGACAGGTCTGTGGACCTCGTCTAAACCAATTCCGCAGGCCTTGTTACACGTATAGTAAGTACATACCGTAGAATCCATCTTTCGGCATCAAATCATTCCAGCCGCGCGACAGACATCTGTACCACATTACATTACATACAAACCTCCTCACTTACTTTCTGTTCTACTATTGTATAAAGGGTCCAGTACGTACCACAGTACCTTACCTTACCTACCTCCAGTTTCACACAAAACCACCACGGACGGGTATTACAATAATAAGTGCCGCAAATGTACAATGTACAGTACCTATGTATGTATGTATGACATGTATCACTCAACCATCACTCAGTGACTCAGGTACCTACATACTATATCCACGGCATTTCCTCCGAGAACCGAGATGCGCCTGCGCGGTATACCTATTCTATTCTAGGGCTTGGGGCTTGGCTTTTTCCCGTCGGGATCTAAGCCAAGAACCGATGACCGAGGGTGGCCGATTCTGATCTCGACCCTAGATTCGGTTGGTTGGTTAGCGAGAGTCGAGAGAGGGTTGATGACGGAAGTCAGAGTTGGACTGGATTGGACTGGACTGGACTGGACTGGACTGCGCTTTGTGATCGATATTGACGAACTCGTCTGTTGGGTCTAGGTTTACCTCACGCACGCACGCACGCACGCACCTTTTCTCTCCGTGCCCTGGTGAGAAGAAGAATAATAACAATAATAAGAATAGTACTAGGTAGTGGCACATGGCAAACGATGAGAGAGAGAAAACTCTCAACGATACTTTCGATTCCCATGACATGCAAAGCAAGTGTAAGTGTGGTCCCCTTGCCATCTCTGTTCCCTTGCGGACAAGGAGCGGAGGGCGGAGCGTTGACCCGGGCCACCAAAAAACTCACCTGTTCAGCAAGTGCTAGCTAGGATGATGGGAGACATAGCTTTGATTGCGGATTCTACACTTCCTTGCGTGAAAATGGAAACCTTTTTCTTGCGTAATCATCATCGTCTAGAACTATTGACTTCCAGAGCTGTCGACCTGGCCAAGCAGTCCTGATTCCTTCACCAGCTCGTAGAACAGACCCTTGCTGTGGACGAGATTCGACGGGGTATCGAACTCCTTCACGCTTCCATTCTGTAACACAATGATGCGATCGCTGTCCAAGATGGTATTGATACGATGGGCAACTGCGTCATTCATTCGAGGTTAGCGCGTTTCCGCGTAAAAACGTGGTGACAAAACAAAACGATAACACTCACTGGTGATGATGGTGCGATCCTTGAACATGTTCGATCGCAGCGTGGTTTGCAACATGGCATCAGTCTCGACATCCACTGCTGCAGTAGCTTCGTCCAATACAAGGATGTTGCTCGGTGTGAGGAGAGCGCGCGCCAGGGAAATCAGCTGCCGCTGTCCGGAGCTGAGGTTGGAGCCGCCCTCGTTGATGTGCGCGTCAAGCTGACCTGTCATGGATGCAATGTGGTCCCGCAGACGTGCGTGGTCCAGCACGCTCCAGAGTTCCGTGTCGTCGTGGATATGGCCTGGATCGAGGTTGTCTCGGACAGTGCCCTCGAACAGGGCGGCATCTTGAGGAATGATGGCCAGTCGACTCCGTAGATCGTGGAGACCAATGGCGCTGGTGCTGAGGTTGTCGATGGAAACGTCACCCTCGACTGGTTCGATGATCCGAAATAGAGCCAAAGTAAGACTGGACTTGCCGGCACCGGTCCGGCCGACTACACCTGCAAGGCGTCAGGATCATCCGGGAATCTCGTTGCGGACAACATCGGCCAATGCACACCATCGGCAGTGGATGATGGGAGTGGCGTGAGCGAAACGCTGCAGCAAGGAGTGTGCACTTACCTATCTTTTCGTGAGACCGGATGTTGAGACTCACGTTCTTCAACACCAAGTCGAGCCCGGGGCGATAGCGGGTGCTGTAGTTGTTGAATGACACCGCACCCTTGGACGGCCAGCTGTTCGGCGGACGATTCTTAAAGATCACTTCCGGTGCCTCGCTTGGCAGCCGAGCATACTCGAGCACGCGCTCGACGGAGACGATGTTCGTCTCCACTTCGACCGTCTGCCGAACGATCCAGTTGAGCGACTGGGTGATCTGTAGAGCATAGCTCATGGCCAGACCGACCAGCCCGGCAGAGAGACCGCTGCCGGTGGTCACCGAGATGATGGCAAAGCCGGCAGCCGCCAGGATGATGATGGAGCCAATAAACTCCAATCGGACAGCAAGCCACCGGTTGGCACTGATGGACGGATAGTAAGCGCGCAGGTTGGCGTCTACCCGCCACTCATTTTCGAGCGAGAACCGTTTCGTCTGGCGGTAGGCGCGGATGGTGCTGATCCCGCTAAGCGACTCTTGGAAATGCGCATAGATAGGACTGCGGCTAATGCTGTCTAGGCGTTTCAGCTCGCGAGAAGTTCGCAGATAGTACTTCTGGATCCAGAGATAGAGGCCGCCGAGAGGCAGAATCAGCACAATGAAGACCGGGGTCGACACGCAAATGACCACGAGCGTGAATATTGCTGCACCGCAACGGATCAGATTCATGGCCAGCGACCCAGATCACCCCACCTGCGCACATACCTCGAGCAGCGTTGACAAACAGCATATTGAAAGTGCGCGCTGTGGAACACTGTTAGCGTGACTGGGATCATCAGGCGATCTAGCCGCGATACATGGCCGACTGCAGCTATGCGAACACCCCTGAGGCACTGACCGAGGACTTCGTCGACTAAGACCCCCGTTAGCGCTGCGATCTCGCATTCGTCATTTGGTTGCGCCAAGTCTGTATACCTTTATAGATATCGGAAGAAAAGCGGTTCAGGATGCGCCCGCTTGGCGTGGTTTCGAAAAAGCTCATGGGACTTCTGAAGCTGTATTGGTGTCAGTATACAGGTTGCTGTAGCACCCCATCGACCTGACGTACATCGCATGCGCCATGGAAGCGTGCAGTTTTCTCGAGGCCTGTCAATTCACCGGCATTAGCATGCGTCTTCGTGCAGTCGGCAGCTTCCACGCGGAACACTGCCAGGATGTGCTGCAGGTCGACAGAGCGGCTATTCTGGAATAAGCCCGGCTGAACTTACCTCAATCGAACAGAAGATCCAAAGAATCAAAGTTTGCATCACGACGAGCACCGCGGAGCCTATGCCAAAGGCAAAGTATACGAGGATGTAGAACGTGACATTCGGATTGCCTCCAGACTTGTCGTTGGCCTCGGACCAGTGCTTGAGCCAAACGGACCCCCCTGTGAAGACGTGCGTTAGCCTATTTCGTTTGTTGAACAGCAACACCAGGATCGAAATCTCATGGTCCGAGCATCTCCGATCTCATCGATCGCTGAGGTGTCTAGTTCTCTGCCAGGTGCACCGTGCAGCGTGCAGCGCCGACTTACCGATTTCTGCGGTTTTGGCCCCAATCAGTGTGATCATATAGATCGCGACTGCGATGAGGTTGGAGTTCTTGGCATATTCTTTGTAGACATCCCACTTGACTTTGCCTTGCTCGGAGAACTCTTTGTTCTGTCGACTCTTGACATTGCCCTTATTCTCTTCTTCGTCGTTCACTTTACCTCTGGGTCCCCGGAAAGAAGCCGTGCTAGCACGACGAAGCGTCACATTACTGTTTTTACGAGCTGCCATAGGTCCGATGCCTGGCACAGGTTAGCAATCGTTCGATAATGAACGGCAATCGCTATGGCTGGAGCTCGCTCAAAAAGCCAAAAAAAACAAAGAGTCTTGCAACCAACATATCCGCCAAAGACGACGGGCTCGAGCAGGCCGGGGAGGAGAGTGATGCATGTACATACCGCCAGGCCGCATGGGAGCCATTTGAGTAATGCCATCTTCGGCTTCCGCCTCCTCTTCAGGGTCGTCCGGAGTCTCGGGTTCATAGATGGTGCTTTCAGAGCCAGGGCTGCCTACACCGCTTGTCCTGTCGTCGTTGTCGTTTGATTCCTCGGAACTGGCGGTCTTGATAAGGTTCGCCACCTCGCCCTTCATGGCCATGAGTTGCTCATAAGTGCCACGTTCTATAATCTTGCCATCCTTGAGCAAGCCAATGAAGTGTGCCTCCATGAGTACTGGGATGGCATTGGTAGCAAGAATACGGGTCTTGGACGAGAGAAGACCCTTGGCTCCTAGCACGTTGTCGATGATGTGTCGGCCCACGTGCTGGTCGACTGCAGAAAGGACATCGTCCAGGAGGTAGATATCAGCTCGAGCATAGACAGCACGAGCGAGCGTCAAACGAGCCTTTTGCCCACCAGACAGTGAAATACCACGCTCGCCAACCTGTGTCTGATCGCCGTCCGGTAAACTTTCGAAATCCTCCGTCAGAGCACACGCATGGATAGTCTTGTCGTAGAATTGCGGATCCCAGCGATGACCAAAGACAATGTTCTCACGCACAGAAGCATTCATAACCCAGGAGCTTTGAGCCACGTACGCGATGCTGCCACGTACAACAACTTCTCCCTTAATCTTGTACAAATCACCGAGCATGGTCTGCAAGATGCTCGACTTGCCAGATCCAACTCTTCCAACAACGCAGGTCAGCTCGCCCTTGTGTGCACTGAAATTGATATCGTGCAGCACGTGGCGCTCGGCATCCTTGTTCCAGGTGAAGGTGGCATCACGAATGCGGACAGATTCCTCGCCAGCGCCTGCTGCTTCCCCTTGAATGACGGCATCAGGCTGAAGCTCAGGCGCGGTAAAGTAATCCGAGAGGCGGTTGACAGCCACGCTAGCCTCCACGATGGCTGTGATGACCATAGGGAGGACTGCGAGTGGGAAACCCAGCATGTTGAAGAGCGTCAGAGCTGGAAATACAATATCAGTAGACAGAGGTCGACCACTAATTGCAACGAACACTGCGAACGTGGAGCAGGACACCAAGAACGGGGTCGTGTTCCAGGTGAAATTAGCAATGGCTGTGACACCACCAATCTTTCGCAAAGTGTGCAACTCTTGGTCGTTTCGAATGACGTTCAACTTATTCATGAAGGCTGTCGTCCAGGCGTACAGCTTGATGGACTTCATGTTGTTCAGAATCTCGGTCATCAAACGGGTGCGAGCATCTTTATTCTTCATTTGTCTCTTCTGAAGAGTCTTGGATATTCGTGCGATCACTCCATTGATTGGAATCATGAGAACCATGACACCCACACCAGCGAACATGCTGACGCCTACAAGCTGGTAGAGTGATATCATGCACAATGTAATCTGCAGTGGCGCTGACCAAAGTTGTTGGCCAAACTGTGCGAGATCCTGAAGTCTTTGTGTATCCACAGCCATGTGGTTGACAATGTCACCAGTACTCTTCGAAGCACGACCTTCGTTACTAAGCCTCATGCTCTTCGCATAGATGGCTGCAGTAAGTGCAGCCTTGATCCTCATGCCAGTCTCGAATGACCTCTGGAAGTACTGATGTAGACATGCCGTTTGGCTCACCGAGACGGCGAACATTGCAAGTGCGATGGCAGCGCCTTTGATGGGGGGCTGTGGGTCTCTTCCAGGTCTGTATGAGTCGACGAAAGAGATCAGAAATCTGAGGAGCTGAGGCTGTACGAAGGCTAGACAATCAGACACGGTCTTGATCATCGCACCAACCAAGTATGGTCCACCGAAAGAGTTTATCATTGCCATCCACAAGCTTGGCTTTTTCTTCTTCTCCAGCTGATATTCCCATTCCTCGTCAAATGTGTTGGCCGTTGCTCGTGTTGTGTCTTTCTTGCGGAGGTTCCAGAGATCATCTTGGGTGAGGTACTCCTTGTAACCATACTTCATCATAGGAGTCATCCACGAGAAGGTCAGCTTCGAGAAGATGTCGGCATACTCGAGCGGACACTCGTCCTCGTCTCCCAGAGCATCGTACGCAGACACTTTCTTTGGCACGAGCCATTCCAAAATCAGCTCTGCAAAGGCCAGGCCCACAGAAGCTGTGAAGACAGAAAAGTAGGCCACATGTGCCTTGAACAGCTGCTGTGAAACCAGACTGCGTAGCTTGATTCCGTAGATGATTAACGAGAACAACCAGTAAATCAGGACCACTCCATGAGGATAGCGCAGGCGCCAATGCTCCATATACTGAATGCTGCCAATCACAACCAGACTCAGCAGGTTCGCAACCGTCGTCCAGAAGCGGATATCCTTGAACCACACCCCATCGAATCGCTCAATCTGAAACGCCGCCTGCGCCATTGTCGTCCCCAGAAGTGCCACAATCACGCCCAGCTTGGCGTAGAAGTGCCAATTCTTCGCCACAGGCTGCGGAGTGGTCTGTCTGTATAACCACCACACGGCTCCCAAGCCCGCAATGATGCCCCATGCGGAAACGACGAGGACCCAAATGTCCAGGAAACATGGCGTGAGATCGTATCGGTAGGGACTCAGAGGTCCCCAGCCTTCGACGTTACCGCATAGCGAGAAGGGCGCGTGTTTGCCTCCCTTGACGGCGGCGAGGTAGGTGGCGTAGAAGGGATCGAGGTTGGGACTCTGGCGGTCGAGAGCGAGTCCTCCAAGAACAGTTTGCGGCAGCCGGAAGTCCACCATTTGGCAATTGATCGTTCGCAAGCGGCCGCAAGCTTTCCGTGCGCCGGTGCGACAGAGGAGACGACGTAGGGCGGGAGGCGGGAGGTGGAGAGTGGGAGATGGGAGGTGGGAGGTGGGAGGCGGCGGGTGGCGGTGAGGAGGAAGTGGGAGAGGAAGAAGGTCGAGGTCTACCGCATTGAGTGAGTAAGCAGCGATTAAGGTATAGGTAGTTAGTTCTAGAGAGGCGATAGTTCTATCTCAGCTAGGTACAACTGCTCCTACAGCTCCTACAAAAAGGTTGTAAAATCCGCCCGACCAAACACCGACCTTTCACGTAGTGACGTACCGTAGTATCTACTATAGGCTATAATACAGTACACTAGGTACAGTACGTCCCCTACATGTATTGTTCCTCGACTGTACAGTATTCCTGCCTCTACGGGCTTAGCTTCTGCAGCTTTTCAGATCGTCAGGCCTTGGCGAGCCATTTTACATGTTATTGACGTGAGCTCTCCCTCTCTTACTCTCACTACTACTATGCACAGCTTAAAATTGATCGAGGATCAGTTGGGATGAGCACTCTCTGTATCAGTACTTGGAGGAGCGCATATAAGGCATATGACTAGTGGTTTCCCACTTGTAGACAATCAGTCTCTTTAGTACAGATATTCCAGATGTCGCTGTTGGGCTTCTTCCATCTTTCTCTACCTACTTTGCTCAACTCAGTAGGTACCTTCTCTCTTCCGTAACTACATATTGGCGTACTTCCCCATCATCTTCATTTAGATGGCTTGCAAACCCGCGATCATACAGTAGATCGAAGATGCATCTTCACGTTCAAGGGACCAGCATTCCTGCACAATACGCTGCATTCCAATAGACATGCCAACTGTAGTCAGGTCTGGCAGCAATCCCTTTTCGATGAGTCGATCCACTCGCGAACTAGGTTCATCAGCGAGTGGCGGCTTGCCTGCGAAGATTTCGTATATAGTCGAGCCCAGTGCAAAAACGTCGTGTTTAGCCTTCCAGTGAGGACATACACTTGGCTCGGGGTAGAATCGCGGATTTCCGCCTCCTGTCGATGGCTTTCCATCGATCGCGCTGCAGCCAAAATCTGTAATCTTCAGAGCGAGGCTGCTATCTAGAAGCATATTCTTCGGCGAGAAATCGCAATGAACGACGGCGATGGAGTGAAGTAGCGCAAGACCTTGAGCTGCTGCGAGAGCCCATTGGTAGCGTTGCTCGTTTGGGATAATGGCGTCAGGCGATAGTAGATAGTTGCGAAGCGTTCCCTTAGGTATGTACTCTAGAGTGAGCACCGCAGTATCCTCGTCGAATGCGATATTGCGAACGAATCGCTCGTGTGGTCCGAAGTTCTCGTTAATCCTTCTATAGACTTCGGCTTCGATGTTCATCTCCTTCCGACATACTGCTGCTTCGTCGCCAGGCCGCGGAGATTTCGTGACTTCGCCAGTGATTAAACGCTCCACAATGCCTGTTACGCCCATCGCCAGAAATTCTCCCTTCGAGTCGTAAACAGCATCTGATTCCATCTTTTGACTTTCTGTAGATTGGTCGTTTTTCACAGGAGGACTGAAAAAGGCTGCATGCGTGTTTTCAAATATGCTTGTGCGCGAAATGGATCTGGAGTATGATTGAGGAGTCTTCGACCAAATGCTGCCGTATATTGGATCTTTTTCTAGTCTTTTTCAGCTTCAATGTGATCTGGGAGCAGCGCCGGGTAGCAGATACTAGAGCCATGCGACAAGGGGTCTCTGTTACAACAGAAATATCGCCCGCCCGGAGAGAGAGGCTGCACTCTCCAGTCTCACTCACCGCTACGATAACGGCTACATGTACCGAACGCCGTCAAGTAATGTTTGCCCTGCGTCCCACGATCTTTCGTAATCGATACCGCAGAGTCGCAGACCCACCTCACCCAAGCGAGAGGTCAACAAGCTTTCTTAGCATATATCTTGGCACACGTGACATGCCTCCAACATCCCTCCCCATCCTCTATGCACCGCAGCTGTACTACATATAGCATTAACACTCCTTCTTTTTTCTTTTTGCCAGCAGCACATTCCCATCCCGTCTCCCATTTCTCCCTCCGAGGCGGTGGTAATGGTGCGCAAACACGGTAGTCTCACCAACGACGAAGAAATCAATGAAGCATCGTGGGTAGCAGCTCGAGGAGCCGCCACTGGAGCAGCAAAGGTATGTTTCTAATATATTCCGCGGGCGGGATCGGGATGAGGAAGTCTCCTTCATTATAAACTCCTCTCCACCAACAACGACGATGATGATGATGACGATGAAAGATCGAGCTGTGACTGACGAACTTCTCTAATCACACAGTGGGGCCTCTTCTCGATCCTCGCCGCGGGAGCAGGCTACGCATTCTCTCCCTTATACAGAGGACTGACATTTCAATTCAAAGTGTATGTATGCATCGCAACCCCAGAAGCAAGATTCCAAAAAAAAGAAGAAGCACAAAAAAAAAGTCTCTGCCTCGATGGCCATGAAAAAAGAAAACAAAACAAAAAGCTCCCTAGCTCACTCATGATTATTATGTTGCGCTTGTGTTTTTATAGTTTTCTCCAAATGTCCGGTATGACTGCTGGGGCGATTATCGATGCCGATAGGAGATTGATTGCGCATGAGAAATTGATGCGGAGTCGGAAGAAGGTTGCAAGAGATGCGGAGGTGTGGAGACGGTATGAGGAGGATTATCAGCAGTTGTTAGATGATGAGGCAGATAAGGTGACGAAGAAGGAGGAGGAGGAGGAGGAATAGCGACCATGTCGTAGCCTCTTGACTGGTTGTATGGTGTCGTCTCAATGGGAATACCTAGCACTACCTTACTCTCACTCGGCTATAATCGAGTCTATGCAGGCAGGCAAAGTAAGCTAAGCTTCGCAATCAACGTGGTCGGCACCAAAACATGAACTGTCAGGACAAAATCGTGTGCGCAGAATCACTCTTTTGGTATCTATATTTTTGATCGCAAACGCCAGACCCAACGCAGGATATCCCCTCGAATGCAATGCAGCAAGGCAATCGTCTATTGAACCTGCCCAGGCGAGCTTGGTGCACTACCGAAGCGTCATTCCCATTCATCCCTTCATCTCTATGAATCAGTTCAGGTCTCCAAATACCTCTTCACGGCGGGAGCACATCTAGACAGCACCAGCACTAATCATCTTCTTCCTCAGGTGGTTCTTATAGGCTCCAATGCTGCCATCCCATCTGGTGACAGTCTTGTTCTCGCAGACCATGATGTCCTTGGCGATCTTGTCGAGCAGTCTAATGAAGTGATTAGCAGTTGAGAGAGGTGATCAAGACACGGAGAAACTTACCTGAAGTCGTGGGATACCACAACAACACCGCCAGTGAATGCGTTGATTGCATCAGCCAGCGAGTCAATGGTCTCGATGTCAAGACCGTTTGTAGGCTCATCGAGAAGCAGCATGTTTGGTGATTCAATGGCAAGCAGAGCGAAGACAATACGGGACTTCTGACCTTCCGACAGGGTACCCATGATAGCGGTCTGCGACTCACCAGACAAACCGTACTTGCCGAGCTGTTGTCGCCAGTACTGGTAGTCTTGTGAGACGTGGGGGTATCGGTCACGGACGAAGTCGAGGGATGACTTCGTGAGGTCGAGCTGTTCAGCAGAGTGCTGAGAGTACATTCCAAGCTTCAAGTGAGTGTGGCGAGACACGGATCCGCTGTTTGGTGAGAGCTTGCCTGTGAAGATGCGGAGCAGAGTCGACTTTCCGACACCATTGGGCCCGACGAGTGCTGTTCTGCTGTCCATGTCGACACCAAAGTCCAGGTTCTCGTAGAGAGTATCTTCCTTGTTTCCAGAGTAAGAGAATGTGACGTCGTCGAGGGAGAGGACTGGAGGAGGGAGCTTCTCAACATCTGCGAAGCGGAAGGTAAAGACACGTGCCTGGTGCACTGGCTGGATGAAACCATCTGCCTCCATCTTGTCCAGAATCTTTTGGCGCGACTTGGCTTGACGGACCAAATTGGCATATGTACCGGCCTTGGAGATGAATTCCTTGATGTGCTTGATTTCATCTTGTTGCTTCTCGTATGCTTTTTGCTGGTTGACCTCGTTCTCGGATCTGGTCTTCATGTAGGAGTCGTAGTTACCACCGTAGTATTGGAGGTTCTTGAATCTGCGATGCGTCAGCCGTGTCAGATTTTTGTAACGATCCCACAAAGATGGGCGCAGCGCCGATTTGGAAAGGTAGCAAAAATGGACTCACCTCATGTCAATCATGTTCGTGCAGACACCATTTAAGAAATCCATAGAATGCGAGACCAGAATCAATGTGCGGTCCCACTTTTTCATATACTCCTCCAGCCACACGCATGCCTCGAGATCCAAATGTGCAGTAGGGTCATCGAGCAGAAGCAGAGAAGGCTTCACGAAAAGCGCCTTGGCAAGCGCGACACGCATACGCCAACCTCCGGACATGTCCTTTGTCTTCTTGTCCATGGTCTTCTTGTTGAAGCCGAGACCAGTCAGGATTTGACCAGCGCGGGTGTGGAATGTAGATGGGTCCATGCCGTCCATCTTGTCGTAGATGGCCTCGAGCTTAGGACTGTCTGGGCCTTCCTCCTCAAGGATGGTTTCCGAAAGCTTCTCTAACCGAGCCATCTCGTTCTCTGCAGCGTTCACCACCCACTGGAGGGCACCAGTGTCGCTTGGCTCGGCACCTTCGTTGAGCAGGTAGATATCGATGTGATCGGGGATCGGGAATTCGCGCTTGCTGATGGACTTGAGCAGGGTGGACTTGCCACATCCGTTCTCTCCGAGCAGACCATATCGTCGCCCATAAGTGATTTCGATGGTGGTGTCATTGAACAGAACCTTGCCGTGGAACACGAGCGAGCAAGATGTCATCTTGACGTCTCTGCTGGCCTCGAGCGACGACAGCACACCGGTCGTCACGCGGTCGGAGATACCGTCAGCATCCTCCTGCAGCTTCAGCTTTTCCAACTTTGTGAGCACTTTCTTGTCAGGAACCGGGTCGATCTCATCACCGTCCTGAAGAGGCGGCGTGTCCTCGCCGTTGACGGACGAGGCGGTGGAGGCGTTCTTCGATGCGAGCTTCGAGGCGGCCGTCTTCTTTGGTGCCTTACCGTCGGCGGCACGCTTCGCCTCGCGGGCAGCTTTCGAGGCGGAAACCATCTTTTCTCCTCTTTCACGTCAAGAACAGCAAATAGCGATCAAGACAGAGGTTGAGGTGGTTGTGAAGTGGTAGACAGTAGGTGGTGGTTGGTGTTGTGGTTGAGACAAGAGTCTACAGAAATTGTTCCTCCAAGGAGGGGCAAAGGGCACAGTGACGATGCGCTTGGCAAGGGACCAGACGCCAAAAAAAGAAGCCGCTCTTATTGGTGCGACTCGCTTTGTCTTCTCAACGACAACACCTTTACCTTAGACATTATTCCCACGCTCAACCCTAAGGTACATGTAATCTCTACCACTGCTTCATACCCCCTCATCGACACCATGAACATCGCGCAAATGTCTATAGAGAGTCCACGGTCTCGCAAAAGCCTTCACTCTCCCCCCAATCGCTCGACAGCGCTCGCACTCAAAAGGTCGTTCACGTGTATGCACCTCTCGGATGTGCTGCGCGACATTATGAGGACATGTGAATGGGGCGTGAGTACATCCGGCGGGCCAAGTACAGGGGAACTTCTTCTCGGGGCGTTGGGCTCGTCTGGGCTTGGGGAGGGGTGGGCCTCGAGTCCTGCGTCGGGATCTGTATTTGCGTCGGGGTTTGCATTGGGGGGTTGATGTGTTACAGGAGCTATTTGAGGAGGTGAAAAGGGGTTCTTGTCGTTGCTGCTGTTGTTGTGACTGTTGTTGTTGTTGCTGTTGTAAGATGAAAGAGCCCGGCTCTTTCGATGTTGGTGCTGATGTTGCTATAGCGTCGAAGCAGAACGGAGTGTCCAGATCCCAGGGAAGAGACTGTTGTTGCATACATGTAGTAAAGGAGTCCGGCTCCAAGGTAGGTGCAGCTAGTCCTGTTGCATCGTAGAAATAATGGTCGAAGTTCCATGTGGAACGGAATTCTTCGAACTCTGCGCTGAGGGAGTCCAGCTCCGACATTGTTGCTGCTGTTGCTGCTGCGTGAAAGAGAAGTAATGAAGAGTAGCTTAGTTGTACATGATCACGGCCGCACGATCAGCCTATGTATGCGCAGGATGAGCTGGGCTTGGACAGATCCGAGTAGACCATGTCTTACAATATACACCAAGAATAGGGTTGTATCTGGTGAGGAATCGAGACATGCCCGTGAACCAGAGATGACCATCCTGAATCGGCAGTGTTGGGCTCACTAACGAGCAGTCTTGACTTTCAGCATGACTAGAACACGATCCCGAACTCGACTTACTGAGTGTCTCGTGGACTTCGAATTGTCGACCGAATTGATTTATCCGTGCCACGCCACCCTAGCGGATGACCTGGAATATCATAGGAACGTCTTGGGCCAAAAAGAACGCACGAATAAATAAGGTATAAAATTCACTACGCAAAAGCAAGTGTGTTGTAATCCAATGATGAATTTAAAATGTTTTCTGTCCCGTAATACACAAGGTACCTTAATACACGTACAGAGGTCGAACCCCAGAGGGAAGCTCTTGGCTCCTATATCGAAGCTGCTTCTACTGCCGTAAACTCTGTTGTGTTGCTTCATTTTCTTCTTCTTACTGCTCTTCGCACTCTCCTATCATAAGAAGTGATGAGAATGCCGCCGTTCCATTCCCTTTCCTTTCCAGTTCGTGACTCCTCCAGCGCCTTGCTATGCGATGCTGTACTGATTGGACAAAAGCAACGCTCGCAAGACTTTAATAAATGCAGGCACTTCAATCATTCCTCGCAATCGCTCAGCTCGGCTTAGATTTTGACATCCTTCATTTCGTCTTCCACAGACTCCACACTGGCTTTGCCCAAATTTTTCGAAGGTGTCACATTCTCTTTCTCCTCGTCGTCGCTATTGCTCATCATACTGCTACCAAGCCTACTACGTGCGTACGGCTGACTTGTTCTTCTTTCATCAACGTCACCATTTGCGACGACAGGACTGTCAATGCCGGAAACAAGCTTTTCTTTCCCCTTGTCAGACTTTGCAAAGGTGGGTGTGTCAATGGCAGAAATTAGCTTCTCGTTGCTTCTCGTTTCGACGGCGGTATCGAGCGATAAGGGTTGTGGAGGTACTGCATTGGTCGGAGAGCTCTCTTCCGTTACGCGAGCAAGTGGGCTGCCGACGCCTCCATGACCTCGTGGACTTGAGTTGTGCATGGGTGCTTTACCGTTCGCAAAGCGTTGTGGCGAGCGACCTCGATCCTCCTTCGTGGGTGACCCGTATGGTGAGAAACCGTTGGCGCCCGGCGAGACATTGCTGTTGATGCGTAGAGGCCTCTTCTTGGGTGCACGTCGGCCATACTTCTGATCTGATCTCCACCGAAGGATGTCGATATATGCTGGTTCCACACCCTGCTTAGGAAACTCTCGCAATTTCAGCTCTTTCGTCTCTTCATCAATGAACCACTTGTCGGTGTGCATGTCGTCAGCCAGCGTCGCAAGGAATGCCGACCACGAGCGCGAGATCACGTATTTGCAGTCATAGTCGCGTCCCATGAGTATCACTTGGCCCCACCTTCCAGTAGGTCCTGGTGCCAGATCAATCGCAATGTTGTTGCCGCCCCAGTCTCTGGCCAATGGTATCCATGCGGGATGCGCGTACACTTTCTGAATGGCGTTCGGAGGCTGAGAGTCCTGCTTGTCGAGGAGTTCTGCGCGCCACTGGGGGTTACTCGTCGGCTGCGCTTGTGCGATTGGAACAGCGGAAGACGACGAGCCAGCAAAAGCCTTCAGTGGTGCCTGAGGAATCTCATATGAGCGCTGTTCGCTGAGATAGGCCTCGTTCACGGTGCGCCACTGCTGCCACTCTTGAATGATCTCCTCGACGTCCAGCAGCATGCAGCCAAAAATGACGCCAGTAGGCAGACCTCCACGCTCTTGCCCATCGTGAATTTGCAGCGATTCTCTCACTTCTTGCGGCAAATTGCAATCCAGCTCGTGTTCCAACATATTAACGTCGTTCACAGTGGCTCCCATGCCCAGATTCTCAAATAATTCCTCGTAGTTGTCCTCCAGCCAGCGATCGATGCGCTTCCAGGAATGACTGACTGGCGGGGGCGGAGGCAGGCCATCACTGAACGCCTGCATCTGGATCTCGCCAGTGCCCACGTCTGGGCTTTTGCCGCTCATGCCGGTGTTTGTCCTCGACAGGCTGTTGCGCTGCCTGGGTGAGCCAGGGGCGCTCGGAGTGCTGTTGACGAAGCCATTGCCGGCTTCCAGGTCGAGGTCTGTCCTTGACTCCAACGCGCTGTTGTTGTGTGAGGAGGTGAGCGCGGTCTTCGACTGGGAGATGGCGACATGGCCATTACCGCGACCGTAGGGAGAATCGGGCCCGGCATGGCGATCGTTGGAAGTCATGGTGTGCCAAAAGGAGCGCCATTGCGAGGCCAGTCTGTCCGTGGCCATGTCAGTATGCGATCAGATGTCTCTACCGCAGCACGGTAGCTTAGCGCAAGGCGGTCTCATGTAGGCGTGCAGGAGCGGTATGGGGTAATACGAAAGGAACTCTAGGAACAGGAACCACTCACGCGCCAGCCATGCTGTGTTGATCGAACGGCACGTGGGCCTGCGGTAGCGACAGTGAGGGGAGGAGGAGGGCGGAGGGCGGGTCGATGATGCCGATGGCAGCAGTGGTAGAGGCGTGAGAGGGCAGTGTTCGAGTGGTGGTGGTGTGCCGTGTGGGTGCTAAGGATGTCGTTGAACAGTAGTAGTGGCTCGCAGCAGCAGTTTCCATCAAACAACCCTGTCGACACTCCTGAAAGACTAGGTTCGTCCGCTCTCTCTAGTCCAGGGTGTTTATTGCCGACGCCGGCGTGCCAACCAGACTGCTGGTGTGATCACAACGTCTGTATGTCACAAGATCAGGGAGACATCAAAGCATTGTTCAGTGCTGCTGCTGCTGCTATGATGACCGGGGAGGATCTAGATGTGCTGTTTGGCGAGGGGGTAAGGTACAGGTAAGGTAAGGTAGGTGAGGTAGTTCTACTGGAAAATGCGCCAAACAAGCCTTGTGGCTGCACAGATGCCCATCGCCCAGCAACGCTTCTCAGCTTCGCAATCGCAATCGCAGCGCAGCGCAACCAGAAGAGCCGCATCGGCTGCCAACTTTTGCCTCCTACCATCCACCTTCATCACCCATGGCACGGCGCATAACATGTACATGTAGCCAGTAAGAAGTCACGCTTAAATCAGGCCTCCCCGCCACCCTCCAGTGCCTCCACTGAGTGTTATCCCTTTATTACCACCACTAGTAGAACTAGACTACGGTACCTCCTTACGTACGCTCAGGATATCTAAGAGAAAAGCATGCTCCGTACAGACCTCCGTGTTCCCAGTGTACGGGTATATAACTGGTTCTAGAACAAGACCTCAAACTAGAAGAACTAGAGTGTTTACACCACCGGCTCTCCGCGCTGCCACGCATCTGCCGAGCCTTTTCCTGAAACATGCACACACGATCCACCCTGAAACACCGTGATTATCCATTCAGCTGCTGTTCATTCTGCTCATTGAGTTCCAGCGGAACACGCTGCGTTGCTGCAGTGAAACTGGACTGAATCTGGCTGGAGACGTCATCTCATCGTCGACCTGCGGGCGGACCGCTACATGTATATGTATGCTGTGACACGAAAGTCGAATGATAAGGGCCATAGGTAGGCAAGGTAAGGTCTGGCTTGCTGGTCGTACATGCACACGCCAATTTGACATCATTGTTCATTGTGTCCCACGGGGGGGAGAGTGCTATTCCACAGGCAGCGGCCGGAAGACCATGACTCACCACATGAATTCAAACATAAGGAGCATGATGTATACTGTATAGGTCAGGTAATAGAGAGATGGACTCCGAGAGTACATACTAGGCTTGAAAGCTGTCGAATCTTGCCAGAGAGGATGTAACGTTGCCTATGAGCTTCGCTTCATTTATTATTCTGATGTCCGCATAGGTACACGGTTGCGCGGGTTGGCCGAGGTAACCGGATGCCTCAAAGTTTATACTGCTCAACAATAGCCTTTGGCGTCAGTCAAGTTCGTCAAAAATGATGCAACTCTCCTCTTAGGACGAGGTCCGAAAATGTACACTCATCTGGCATCTCTGGCAATGCAGCGTTATTTTGACTACTGCATGTGGCTACTCGCCCTCGTAACAGTCAATGCTTCCACACAGTCCAATTACACAAGTTCGAGAAATACAACTACTGGTGTCATAGTGAGCATTCCATCTTCTTGGACCTATCTACTTCCAGATGGCTTCTACGGCAATGTCAATGGGAGCTTCATCAACGATACCACGACGAGCGACTCCAGCATAGACTCCACACTCCATGCTGCCACTCAAGCGCCCTTCATTGCGTACGATCCAGAATTCTACGACATCTTTGCCGACTCACAAGTTACGCTGGTGCAAGATCGCACTGCTGAGAACGACCTATTCGCCTTCGAGGCTGGAGTCTGGGTCCCGGAGAGGAGCGAAGCGTGGTTTACAAGCGAGCCGGCCCAAGGGGTCAGAGGAATCACAGCAGTCTGCTTTGGTACTTCAGCTGACTTGAGCCCAGGCAGAAGGATCGGAAGTCTTTGTGCTCAACCTCAAGACATTAGAGGTCTCCACATTGAACACGTCCGGAACGGAAAGTCTCCGCTATAGCAATGGCGGCTACTACTTTCAAGGCAAAGTCTACTTTGCGACATATCCGTCGAACACGACCTATCGCGGAGGCATATACAGCGTGGATGTCCAAACCCTGCGAGTGGAACCTGTAGTCAACAGCTATTTCGGCTTGCCTTTTGTCGGTTGCGACGATGTCGTATGGGCCACCAAAGGAAGCGACAAATACTTATACTTTACGGATTTTCCATACGCGTCGTCCGCATGGGGAGACACTGCGCCCGTTCCCCAACTTCCATCTGGTGTATGGAGATGGGACCCACAAAACGAGGTTGTACAGCAGGTCATATCACGCAACGATATCAACCCAAATGGCATTCGAGTCTCGCCTGATCAGCGAACTCTGTACGTCACTGACAGCTCACCGACTTACTACGCCCCACGCCCTTCTGAGAACCTCCTTGGTGGAGCTTCGTCATGGTTGGGACCATATATCTATCAGTATGATCTTGATGAGGACATGTATCCCTCCAAGCGCCGTGTTTTTGGGCTCGTAAGGAAGGGCATCGCAGATGGCATTCACGTGGATGATGCTGGACGCGTGTGGACTGCTGAGGGCGAGGGGATTGTGATTAGGAGTCCCAAGAGTGGCAAAGTGCTGGGTTTGGTCAACGGGCAGTATTTTCTGGCGAACAAGAGTATGGCTGCTGCTCCAATTGCGAATTTTGCGTTGGCGGGCGATACGTTGGTTATCGCGGCGCAGGGGAGAATGTATACTGTACAACTGGCAAAGGAGGTTGTCAGGCGGAATAGTACTGTTGTGAATTAGACTGCGGATTAGGAGAAGTACAGTTCTACCTGTTGGCAGCTCCCTGGACGAGTGTCTCTAGCCGTGTACCCAACATTTCAGATGCTACCTAGCATCTGAGTAAGGTAGGTACCTACTACCTTACAGTTCCAGAGCGCAGCGTGCCGGCGGTTGCCCTAGAGGACCCAGGCAAAGGGACCATTCTTGAGTGGGCTTAGTCAGTAAATGCCGCTAGGATAGATTTAGAATAGCGCTACCTGCATTTGGAGCTTGTACCAACCCTGGACCCGTACCGTAAGGTACTTCTATCTTGCTTGCCTCTGGCTTTGCTCAGCCAGAATTCACGACAACCATCACAACGACAGACCGTCAACGCCATTTCATCAGTTACCTCCGCGCTCGAGACGAACCCCCACGAGCTTCGGAAATCTCTTTGCTCCGCATGGAAGCGGCCTGAACAACAGATAGCAGCGCCGGCTGCGCGCCGACCATCACACCTTCGATCCACTCCTTCTACAACTTACATTACTTCCACCCTTATGGTGACAACGACGCGACTCCATTCGGCCCTTTCCTTTTCACAATTCGTGTCGCATCTGTGTCGCTATCATGGCGCCCCCAAGCAGCAAGCGAAAGCGACCTGAACGCCAGCACTCCGACGACGCTTCACGAGCTTCACCGTACCGACCCGAGAACTCGCGAATGGCATCGCAACGAGCATCGAAGGGCGGTGCCGTAGCTGAAGACACGACTGATGAGGCAAGATCGTCGGCGAACACACCCTTGAATGGCAACGGAGGCGATGCACCACACCTAGAAACGTTAGTCAAGAGCATGTCCCAAGATCGACCGGCCACAGTGCGGCGGGCAGAAAAGTGAATACAAGCTGACCAGGACATGATACCGTAGGCCAGCTGAGAATGGAGACATACCAACCACCAATGGAGAGGCGTCCACAGAACATGTGCCTAGCGACCAGAGGACGCCGTACCACTATTCTTACATGGTGGACGACGTGGTGGCAGCATGGAAGGACACGGGGAGTCAGTCAATACTCGACACGGCCGCAACCCTGGATGAATTACAGATCAGCGACCTTGTCCAGGAACTCATACGGTCGGCCCTGGACGGCAGACTGACAGGACAGCAAGCTGGTCATACTGTCCGCGCGTTGATTGCCGCGAAGCATGAAGCCGATGGCATTGACATCGAGTTTTTATTTCTGAACAATCTCTCCATTCTCTTCGAGTCCGGTCACAAAGGGGAGGTCCTCAAGGGTCTTGTGGCTGCCACTGGAATCGACCAGGAGACCATGCGACTGGAACTTGATATACCTTTGCTGCAGGAACTTTCCCTTGTGCGCAGCACGTTCGAGAAGATGCGAACTCGGAAGACGACTAATGCTCTGTATCGACAAGCTAACTTCAACCTGTTGCGAGAAGAAAGCGAGGGATATGCCAAACTGATCACGGAGTACTTCAACACAGCACAGCAAGCCTTCGAGAAGCGCAATGGCGATGATCCCTTCATCGCCGAAGATGCTTTCCAGCGCGTCAAAGCCCTGGTTGGAGCCTTTGATCTCGATGTTGGCCGTGTCCTGGATATTACCCTCGATGTCAGTGCTGATCTTCTGGTCAAAGCATATCCTTTCTTCATGAAGTTCTACCGCGCGAGCTCTTGGTGGCCGAGCAACGAGTCGCTTGACAATCTGAAATGGGAAGATCAAGGCTTCAGCACATTGCCTGCCTGGTGCCTACCCGGATCTGGAAGGTCTGCATTTACCGATGATGAGCGCGAGCAGTTGACTGTTCTGAGACGGAGTCGAGACGTGCGGTTCTGGCAACAAGTGCGAGAGGTCGGCACTAAAGCATTCTTTGAGCTAGGCGCACGCAAAATTGTGGACTTCGACTCTGCACTGCCATTGCTTGAGCAAGAAGCGCAGCCAGAGCTCGATTCTCGTGGCAAGGAGACTAACCAGCACAAACGGCAACGCGTGAACGAAGATCGAAAGTACATGCGAGAGACTCGTCACCTCCCACCTCCTGGAAACTACGACGCTGCTCAGCTCTTGGGCTTCAAGCTACGCTTCTATGCATCCGATGCGCGAGATCCGCAAGATACGCTGCCCGACAACCTCATTTATCTCACGGCACTACTCATAAAGATTGGTTTTGTGTCTTTGCGAGACTTGTACCCACACCTCTATCCATTGGACCAGGACATGCCAGCAGAGAGGAAGCGACTCGAAAAAGAGAAGGCAGAGAAAGACGCCAGGGACCGACCTGGTGGGGGAATGAACGCACTCCTGATGGCGGGTGCTCTGCCAGATGATACCCCCGCGCCGCGAAACGCACGTCTGGACAAGAGCAAGAACGGTGGCACTACACCAGCTCAAGACAAGAAGGACGATGCCAAGCCAGAGTTGCCACCTCCCACAAACCAGAAGCTCTATCTGCTCAAGGCACTTTTGCTCATTGGAGCTCTTCCAGAAGCTCTCTACATCCTCGGTCGCTTTCCGTGGTTGGCAGAAGTGGACACTGAACTTCCTGCATTCCTCTTCCGGATAGTACGACACATGTTGAGCAATATGACGGAGTCTGTGAAGCCTCTTCACGGGCTGTCGGGCATTCGTAGAACGAATGACCGTCTTAGCAACACGACAGTGCAGCCCAATGGACAATTACCGGTCAGCTCATGGTCGGCGAAGAAGCCGATTCGTTGGTTGCACAATGATTGCTTCAGCAAATCGGGTGACGAGTACAGACACTATTACAGCGACTGGAGTGATAATATACCTCTCTGTCAAAGCTCTGACGACGTATATCTTCTGTGCGATACTTTTGTTGGCTTTCTGGGTCCCAAGATTGGGCAAGATCCCGAGATCTTTGGAACACTCTTGCGTCTTGCTGAGCAGAATATTGCAGGTGATGCTTCACCCGCCAATCGAACGCGCTGGCTCACCATACTGCGACGTCTGCTTATTCCTGCATTGAGCTGCGGCAAGCATAATCCTCAGCTCAGTCAACAAGTCTTCGACTTGCTCAAGCTCTACCCTTTGAGCACTCGCTACAATGTATATGCGGAATGGTTCTCGGGCTCTACTTCCAGGCAGGCAGATGTCCGTGATGCTTTCGCGCGCAACAAAGCAGAAGTGCGAGACGTCCTCCGTCGCGTTTCTAACGACACCGTGCGAAAGCAAGGCCGAGCGCTTGGAAAGGTATCATTAGCAGCACCAGGAATTGTCATGATTGAGATGATCAGCCAACTTGAGGTGTACGCCAACATGATTCCTAGCCTCGTGGAGTGCACAAGATATTTCTCGCCCATGGCGTATGAGGTGCTCACCTGGGCACTTATTAACTCGCTGAGTGGAAACCATCGTAACCGCATGCAAGGTGATGGCATGCTGACCAGTCCGTGGCTTCAGGCATTGTCACGGTTCGTTGCCAATCTCTTCTCAAAGTATACTTACTTGAACCCCACGCCGATCCTGCAATACCTCGCTTCGAAGCTGAGAGCTGGAGAGACCACCGATTTGGAGATGCTCGAGCAAATACTGGTGGAAATGGCAGGGATCCGCTCGGATGTGGAGTTCAACGACACTCAGGTCTTAGCAATGGCGGGCGGAGTGTCGTTGCAGAGTTATATCCTGGAGCAATTATCCGACAAGAGACATACCAAAGAGAAAGAAAAGCCAGCAAGACGTCTTATGCAGTGCCTCAGCAATTCGGGTCTGGTTGGCCAGCTGCTCATCGCTATCGCGCAAGAGCGCAAGCTCTACGCACATGGCGAAGAGCTTCGTTTTGCCCCATTGAAAGTCGTCGGCAATAACTTGGACAAGATTTCTGCTGTATTTGCGCAGTACCTTGACGCACTGAAGTGGAATCTGAAACCCCAAGAGCTCGAGGCAGCGGTGCCTGAAGTTGGAGCTCTCGTGCATGACTTCGGTCTTGAGCCCAGCGTTGCACTGCTGATTCATCGTGTGGCTGTTCGCAGCCGTATGAATGATTATGATGCAGCCAAGAAACAGGAGAATGAGAAGAAAGACAAGCCGGAAGCTACTTCAGCAAATAAAAGCAGTGACACTGTCATGGAGGAAGCTCAGCTCAAGCCTGTGGATGACGCTGAAGACCACGACGCGAAAGCGGCAGACTCGAAGCATATGGAGATCGACTCTGCTAACCCATCGCAATCCTCAAGTCCATGGCATCCTGTACTTGAACCCGTCGTCCAACAACTCACCGATGCGCTACCGGATCTGGCTGCGCGTCTCAGCATTCCTTTCTATGTCACTTTCTGGACTCTAACTCACCAAGACGTTCTTGTACCCACCGATAGCTACCAAAAGGAGACAAATCGCATCGAACAGGAAATCAAGCAGATCAACGCCGACCGAAGTGACCTCACCAGCATCGCTACTAAGGAGCGTGACGCTCGTAAAAGGGCATTACAGAAGTGGTTTGATAGCCTGAAGTCTGAGCCCATGCAACACATGGCTGCATACATGGCAGTGCGCAACCGGATCAGTGGCAGTAAGATTGGTAACAAGATCATTCTCGGCGAGAACGCATATTGGTTCCCGAAGCCAACGGCCGTTGATCAGCGACAGATCAAAGCCGCGATAGAAGCGAAACACCAAGCTCTCCTGCAAGAATGCTTTCTTCCGCGAGCCATGCTGTCCGCTATCGACTCCCATTTTTCCTTCGAGATGATGAAACTTATGCACCAGAACGGCACGCCTGGGTTTAGCCTTATGCATCTTCTCTTCCAATTATTCAAAAAGAAGCAGCTGTGCTCGCTCATATTCGGGTGCACACAGAATGAGGCTCAGCATCTCGCGCGATTCCTGCTGGAGACTCTCAAGCTCCTTCATCGGTGGCACGCAGACCAAACAACATACGAGAAAGAGGCATTGGGTCTGAAGAAGAAGCTGCCGGGCTTCGTCAAAGTCTTCGAGGGCAACGGCGAGGCGAAGTCTGTCATGGACTGGCAGACTTTCCGAAGGATGCTGTTCAACATCCATGTCGCGCTCAACGGGGCGCTGCAAGCTTGTTTCGAATCCGGAGAGTACATGCACATCCGGAATGGCATCATTGTTTTGAAGGGTATACACCAAGTGTTCCCCGCGATCAAGTTTCACGGCAAGAACATGATTGACCAGGTCGAAAGATTGTCGAGAGAAGAGCAGCGCAGCGACCTCAAGCTTGCTGCAATGTCGCTGCGCGGACCAATTCAGAACCGAGAGAAGCAATGGGTCTTACCGCAAAACTTCAGACTTGGGGAGGGCGCCAAGGAGGGCGCGAAGACTGGCGGTCAAGAGGCTTCTGCCCGACCAGAAACTCCTCAACCAGGCACCGCAAAGCTCAATGCTTCTGCACCCGATTTCAAACCTACGCTTCCCATTGGCGCCCCTAGAAAGGAGTCTGCTGTCGAGGATGGTGAAATACGGGACGAAAAAGTGGCTGCGGCCAAGGCAGAGGACACTGTTGCCCAGGGCATAAAGGATATTGCACCTGCAGAAACGTTACTTCCGAGCAGGGACACATCAAAACCTGCAGACTCTCGCTCAGCACGTCCACTGCCCGGTCGAGATGGCTCGCGATCTGAGTCGAAGCCATCTACACCAGCACCATTCCAGGCAAAGAGCGCTCCTCATTCGAGTGTGCCACAACGACCCGAATCGAGAGAAGCATCGCACCGAGTGGACAGCTCACGGCCACCTCGCGATCTTCCCAATCGTCCCCAAGACTCTGCGTACAACAGGGCGCTTCCTGGACAGTCTGCTCCACGCCATAGCGGCCACTATGGTGACCGGTCCGATGATCATTATGGCAGACTGGATAGAGGCGGTGAGGCCCGACCTGCCTCGCGGGATCAGTCGCCAAGTCACCGTAGCGGACGAGGCAGGACGCCGCCTGCCCCAGCCACTCGTGGAAATTACCGTGATGAGCGACCCTACGATCGTGTATCAGCCGATGGTCGTTATGGTCGCGAGGAATCGCGTGGATCCCGTCATGACGCGCCGACCCATCAGAGCCGGCACGCGCCCGAACCGCGAGATCGCCCGCCCCTGGCGAGCCGAGCTTCTGATAGTGGACTGCACCCGGATCGAATGGGACACATCTCTTCCGTGGCTGTCACTTCTGAGTCTCACCGAGGCCCACCGACCGTGGCCAGCCCTGCTGCACCTCCGCAACAAGAGCAAGTGTCGGTAAATCCAGCTCGTCTTGCCTTGATCAACCAGGATTCCCCTTCTGCTTCCAATCCACGTGCAAGTAGAGATCGAGAACGAGAGCGGCCGCATGTAGAACACGAGCAGCGTCGAGAGCGCAGCCAGCTGGAAGATCGCAATGGCACGCCCCAGTTCCAAGCACGATCCGACAGTCGCACGAATGGGCGGCTCGCAGATTCTTCTCGAGACGTGCCAAATCGATCGGAGCCGCCGCAGGATCTTGCACCGCGAGCTTCTCGATCGCGGGGGCCTAGACTACAAGAGATGCCTCCTCCAACAGCAGAGTCCACCTATGGTCGGTTGAACGCGCCAGCCGAGCCACCTACGGGTCCTAAAAACGGCCCGGGAGGCAACAGAAGCGGTCGAAACTTCACTGCACCACAAGCAGGCACTCCGTCTTTGCCATCGCCCACAGTCGCGAGACAACCTGAGCACTCTACCCCTGTGGCGCCTCGTGGACCATCTCGACAGGCGAGTGGCCACATGGATCGAACTTCTGCCCCAAGTTCTGCTCCCAGCACTCCTGCAACCGAGACAGGGCCATCCGTCCACCCGAGCAGACTCACCAACGTCGGCCAACAGCCTCAGCCTGCACAGATCCAGACTAATTTTGCCCCGAATGGCCCACGCAACGTCAGCGCGGCTTCGCCAATGACAGCAGCGCCGCCATCTGCGCCTCGTGGACCAGGCCGCCATGGTCCGTCGCCTAGCACATCAACGGGACCTTCTCCTGTCATCAACATGCCACCATCGGGCCCTGCGACGATAGCAGAGAGGCAGCAGAAGAATCGTCTTCAATATGCCAGCATCAATGCCACCCTGCAAGGCAACGGCAGTCAAGCTAGTCCTCAAGGTGTGCAGTTCCGAGGTGCTTCGTCTAGACAGTCAAGCATATCCAACGCACCACCTATGGCTCCTCCTGCCGTGCCGGCGTCTACATCTGATCTCTTCCAAAGCAGAACAGATCCTGGGAAAGAGCGCAGCCACCGACATCGCGACGATGGCCGACAGTCCAGCAGTCGTCACCAAAGCCGCGAGCGATCTCACAACGAACCCTTTGGAATAGGACACGCTCCTTTACCGCCACCTGGTTCTGTGGACGATGGTAGGACTCGAAGAGATCGACCGGCACGCGATGACCGACCTCGAGACAGTGCTCGTGATGGATCCCGTGGTGACCATAGAGCTTCTGACCGCCAGCAGTCGCGACCAGAAGAGGGACATGGTCATCGTTCGCAATCACACGGATCTGGTCCGTTCAATGGCCCGCCCCAAGGACCATATCAGAACGATCAGAGATCAAGCGGAGCTAATCGTATGGCACCATCAGGGCCACAGGCTGAATACAGAGGTGGACAGCTTCCGCGACGAGAGGAGGATCGAAAGGAGTCAAGCGGGAGAGGCATGCCGCGGGAGGAGCATGGTCCACCAGGAGGTCCAGATGGCAGGAAGAGAAGACATGAGGAGACGCAACAAGGCTTCGATCCTGCTAAGAGGCGGCGCAGTGGACGACCATAGAAGGGTCGTGCGTGGATGCAACACGACATGGCAAAAACTGGTGCATGTTATTTTGCCGCCAGAAAAAGAGCGCATCTTTCGGAACAGAACCCCATGTGACTGCATCAGCAAGTGGTAAAATAGGTCACAGCATTGATAGGGTGCTTCTTGCTAGCCCTTGAACATGATACTCTCTCTGTATGAAGTAGGAACCCAGAGACATTCTGATATATTTCTTCTCACTTCTCACAATCCCAGCAGTGCTGCTCAGCATAAGTTCTCGAGACTGAGCCCAGGGTGTATTAACAAGTGTGCGTGCAAAGAAGTATTGAAGGCCTCAGCCCATGATTATAGATAGCCTCATTCCGTCCGCATGAAATCGGATCCACCGTTGAATGAGTGAATGCAGTCAGTCTCTTAAAGTCCGACTTGAGGCTAGAACTATTTATTCTATGTAACTAGGTAACTAGGTAGCGCGCCAGCAGCAGCAGCACAATTATATTAGTACATGTAACTACCCACCTACTTACTTACGGTAAGGTAACTAAGGTACTGTCTGTCGTTCATTTCTTTCCAAAGATCTCTAGAGCTTCGACTCTTCTCTTCTCTTCTTCGGTCCCTTGTCTTTCGAAAGTTCGCTCGCCCCTTTGTGGGATGGAGCGCAGCTTACTTACGATATATATGGGGCGCTGATATTTACTTACTCCCCTTTCTTTCTTTCTTTCTTGCTTGCTTGCTTGCTTGCTTGCTTGGTTGTTTGCTTGGGAATGGATGGATGGATGGACAAGGTAAGGAAGGTAGGTAGTTAGGTCTAGAGATTCAAGTGTACAAGAGACTTTGGGTTGATGTGTTAGAGACCCTTTATTTGTGAACATGTCAAGGTGTATATAAAAGGTACAGAGACTCTGTGTAAGATTGGGTGATTACAGCTATCCACTGGTATTTCATTGTCTTCAATTCGTGTCTATCATGCGGTCATGCAATCGTTCACTAGTTGATGCACTCTCGGCATTTTCCTGATGCTAATTGCTCAAGCAGTAGCCGCACTCTACATTTTCTTTCCTGTAGGAATTTGGAAAGCGATAACGGCCTCTCCATGCTTGAAGGGCTTGTCGATTCTGAAGAATCCCTTGCGATCAAATTGCACGATATCATCCTCTTTGAGATCTGCCACGTTGCAATCGGCAAGCGCCTCAGTCTTGAACTCGGTCTCCGGGTTCAGCGACTTTTCAAAATCATCGTCCTCTTCGAGCTTATCCTTCTTGATGAGGTAGTCGAAATCATACATGACAAGCGGGACGAGCTCCTGATCAGTCGAAAGCCATGTGACCTTCTTGCTCGTCTTCTTGACATCGCCTTGCAGGTGTAGCTCTAATTCAAGCTCTTTGACGATCTTATTCTCCTCTGACTTGACAGGGTTGAGGCTGTCTAGGAGCGTGTACGTCTTCTTCCTCACAATCGCATTACCCCAATTCATCAGCGTAATCTCTTCGTCCTCAGCGAAAGATTGTGCATCTGCCTGGTCCATGATGACATTCTTGCTGAAAATGACCTTCTTGTTTCCAAGCTCGACATTCTTGGCATGCACCGGCTTCTCTTCAGTGCGTGGAGCCTCTGGTGCGCCAGTCACGATGACCTTCACTTGATCCTTCGACTCGACAGCAGTGTAACGCTTTGCGATGGGGTCGATGTACTTCTTATTGGTGGCCCAGAAAGCTGTCCAATCCATCATGTTGATGTTCTTGCTTGGTCCTTGTCGGATAATGAACTCCTGCAGTGCTGGAATCGTCATGCCACGACGACGAATCCCACGGACAGTAGGCATGCGTGGATCATCCCAGCCCCAGACTTTGCCTTCGTCGACGACCTTGGTCAGCTTGCGCTTGGACAGGAATGTCTTGACAAAATTCATGCGCGAGAAGTTCCAATTATGCACACCACGCAGCTTGAGATTCTTGATGAACCATTGGTATTGCGCATCACGATCATTGTACTCGGTGGTCCTCAGAGCGTGGGTAATACCCTCGTCAGAGTCCACAATCGGGCAAGCAAAGTCGTACGTGGGGTATATCTTCCAGGTCGTGCCCGTGCGGTGATGTGCCTCTGGATTGCAGCGATAGATGACTGGGTCTCGCATGGCACCGTTGTTGCTGGACATGTCGATCTTGGCACGTACTGACCACTTCACGCCCTCCTCTGACCCGGCCTTCATCTCCTCGAAGTGCGCAAGATTCTCCTCGACTGAGTCATTTCGGTGTGCACTCTCAATTCTGTCCATACGCTCCTTCTGCATCTGCTCTTGTGGGGTGTTGTCGGTGTATGCAAGACCATCCTTGATCGCCTGCACGCATCGCTCGTAGAGGTTTTGGAAGTAGTCGCTGGTGTACGAGATCTTGTCGGGCTTGACACCGAGTAGCTCGCAGTCCTTCATGATCGAGTCTTGGAACTCCTCCTTCTCCTTGGAGGGGTTGGTGTCGTCGAAGCGGAGGATCATGGTGCCCTTGTACTTCTTGTGGGCGAAGAAGTCGTTGAGCAGGGCTGCTTTGGCGTGTCCAATGTGCAGGTATCCGGATGGCTCTGGTGGGAACCTCGTCACTACGCCGTTCTCGGTGTTGGGCAGGCCAATCTCGTAACTGGCGCCATCGTCGCCAGCCTTCTTCTCCACCGGTCGTGTAGGCAGTTCGATGGTGGGTGCCGCCGTCTCCTCGATGAAGGTGAACCATCTGGTCAGGTTGACCATCAGACCCTGCTTGATGAAGTTGTGTGCCACTCTGTTGCCACGCAGCGTCTTCCAGACCGTCGTGTCGGCATCTGTGGCACTGTAGCCCACGATGTAGCTGCGCAAAGTGAGGTGAGCGTCGAGCTCGCCCAGCGGCTTCTCAATCTGCTTCAGGTTGAGAGGCTCAAGGGCCTTGGCTCTCTGTTGCCACTCTTGGATCTGTGCTGTGCGGTTCGCCATGTTGTGTTTTGCATGGAGGATGGAGGATGGAGGGAGCGGAGAGGTTTCTTCTCAAGAATGTCAAACTAAACCAATGTTAGTCACTGCCAAGACCTGCCTCTCACTCTCACCCCACTTCTAGTCTCCCCGCTATCATCATACACTACATATGTCTGTGCCAGTTGGGGACAAAAGGAACATACATGTAAACAGGCACATAAGGATAAAAGGTCGATTATGTCAGTTCTGTAAGCCAGCCTGCTGTCGTAAGTAGTAATTCATCTTAATCACATTCCACCACCAAAAAAGTCCCCTGCTGCACCTGGTATCGTAAAACAGTAAAAAAACACCCTTTTGTCCCATCACATCCAAAACGCCCTATTTCATCATATATCCTTGTCACCGCCCATACGATTTGTGATGCACCAGTCCCACCAGACTCTCACAATCCATCGGTGCAAACCCCGGACTTCTTTCCTCCTCCTGCTCCACCACCGTAGTGACATGAATCCCATGTCCTCGATCCGGCGGCGTCAGTCTCCCATAATAGAAATCCGAATCCTCACTCGACCCTTCTTCCACATCTTTCTCCCCGCGACCCCCAAGACGAGATTTCATCCTTGTCAATTTCGAAAAAGACCTCTCTCCAACTAAATGGACGCTTCCCGCTGCGGAAATCGTGCAAGAAGCTTGGTTCCTCCTGCCTCTTCCACTGAGCTCCAAAGCTCGAAAGTCACGCGTAGGTCTGGACCCGCTAGATGAGCTGAAGAGAACGGGGAAGTAGCGTGTCATACAGCCTTTTAGTGTGGGAAGGCAAGAACATAGAATCCCGACATTCACTTCACAGCTGGACCAGATTGCTGCTAGTGGGTTGTCCCAGCTGACATCGGTGCTGACGGAGATTGTGTAGAGGGAGGAGAGCCGTAAGACCGATATGAGACAGACGACGCCTCCCATTCCGAAGACAAACATGAGAATGTAACGTTGTCGTTTCGGGAGATTGAGAGATTGGAGCACTGGTAAAGGTAAGACTGTGGTGGCTATGTCTGTGATGATATTCATCGCTGCATTGGAAAACCTGATGGAGAGTCGTCAGCGTTTGCATTTCACAATTGAAACCTCGCGATGGAATTCATTCTCACCATACTGCGAGGCGATTCAGACAAGCACCTGGTATGGAAGGATTCCAGAAGTGTTGTATGGGCCAGCATGCAAAGAGTGCGGAGAAGAATGCCCAGCAAGTCCATCCGCACACGAGGGCCATCAGGCTGAAGCACCAGAACCGGAATCGTGCGTCCGGAAAGATTCGAAGATATTGGAACAAGATCGATAGTTTCGTGAACATCAGCCCCAGGTAATACAGCCAAACTGAAGCCCAGAACCAGATGAGGCTGTATGTGTTGTCGTTGGCGCTCAAAGTGTCTGCATGTCGTCCCATGCCGTACTTGACTTGCATGACCATGGTCGTCGTGATAGCGATGCTGAAGAGCACGGCAATGGTGATCATCACATCATCGACTCCAGCTCCCCGAACAATGGCAATTCGAGTAATCAGTCTTGATGCCGTCGCGATGAAGGCGAGGGCTGTAAAGGCGATGGTCACGCCGACCACAGCACTTCCCGGTGCGTGGCCTACCGGCATTTTGGGCCAGAGGTCTCGGTATCAACCACTCTGATCATGCAAGCACTCAGCCAGGTGCGTAGTAGTGCATGCGATGGTCCGGGGGAAGACGAAGTGTCGTTTAGAATCCAGCAGCTTGGCCCAGTGGCAAAGGCTTCAGCCAGTCGTGAAGAACGGGGTGGATGGTTCTCTTAACACCGTCGAACCGTCGTGCAACAGGATTTACAACGGTCCCGAACGGTGTCCCTGCATCTCGTGGACAATCTCAGAAACTCTGGCGTGGACATAGATGAGCAGGAATGCTGAAGAGGCAGAGAGCATGATAATAAGATCGACCCGTGGGAGAACCTTATGTCAATGAAGCAGAACACTACCCACGTGTATTCCATCATGAAAGTGGTACCAAGCATCCTTCCTGTTTGCTGAGGTACACCAGGCCTCGTGTCGCGTAGACGCGCAAGGCTGTAGGTGGCTGACTCGTGGAAGCGTGTCAAGACTCTGTTGCACAGCAGAGCGCACGACTTTATTACAGCGCGTGCATAGTGTACTGTATCTTGTATCTTGTATCTTGCCACCATCTTTGGGCACCAAAAGGCGACTTACTCGAACTCTGGCAGATCACGACCAATATATCGGAGCATTAGCAGCATACCTTACTCAATATATCGGAGCATTAGCAGCATACCATACTTTATAGGTACTGTAGAACTAAGCCTGCGGGCGCGGTCTAATGTCCGACTACTGCAGGAACACGCCGGCACATAGATAGTTCTAATGAAATCGCCAAATAGGTAGAACTAGGCAAAGGCAATACGAGCGCGCGCGCGGGCTGTAAAGACGATAAGACAGCAAAGCTTGAGCGAGGCTTGTCTCTTTCTCTGTGCCGGGCAGTCGTCGAACTATCTGGAGTCGATGAGAATAAAAGGACAGGAGGACACGTCAGACTTTGAGTTTGGTGGTCGTGAGTCGGTCGTGCAGCGTGGCTTGTTAGAGAAGCCGACGAGAGACTCAGACTGGACACAAGAGGTATGATGATGATGGTATAGTGTATGTTCAGGCATGTCCCGGGGTTGGAGCAGACGAGTGGGAGTGGGAGTGTGCGAAAACATGCAGTGGTGATGACAGCAGTAAAAGGTACATGTATATGGAGTGAGAAAAGGTGAGGAAAGGTGTGTAAGAAGGGAGAGCTCCGCGCCAAGCCCTTGAGGACAGACAGCTTCAGCCTTCACGTCCCCAATCAATCAATCAATCAATCACTCTACAGTACATGTTCAGCACACCACCGCAACCATGCACTCGTCCTTAGTCCGCGTGCAGAATGTCTTTGGCTTCTTCACATCCGTGGCCTTTGCCGTCGCCGCCGCAATCGCCGTCAGCGTCCTCCTGAGCCCGCAGAACCCATCAGCCAGTCTCGAGCTGAAGAATGTCCGAGTGTAAGTCATCCATTCACTTGGCCTTGTACAGTAGTAGTAGCACTATACTACTCTACACCTACACCACACCACCAAATGCGCAGAGCTGAACTTCGCAAAAAAAACAGCGTCAAAGGCCGCCCCCACTACTACAGCACGCAGCGCGAAGAATACGCACACATCACCTTCGACCTCTCCGCCGACCTCTCCTCTCTCTTCAACTGGAACACCAAGCAAGTCTTCGCCTACATCACCGCCTCCTACCCGTCCGAAAACCCGCAAAACGTGCCCGACTCGGAAGTCATAGTCTGGGACGCGATTATCCCTTCCGATTACGCGCCACTACATCAAAATACTTATATTCACCCTGCGCCCAAAGGGGACAAGAAGAACAAGAAGAGCAGTTTGAGTAAAAAGGAGCGGAGGGAGGCTGCTGGGAAGGCGTATCCCCCCTCCGAGGGGGGGAGACCTGGGATTTTGAGGTTGGAGGATCAGAAGCCCAAGTATCAGATTACGGATTTCACGGGGAAATTGGCGGAGAGGCAGTTTGCGACGTTGACGCTGCATTGGAATGTGCAGCCGTGGGTGGGGTTGTTGACGTGGACGAATTTCCATACGTATGGGAGGTGGCGGGGTTTGCAAGGAGGGATTTCGGACGCGTTTGATTTTCCTGCGGTGAAGGAGGCGGTGAAGAAGGAGGATTTGAAGACGGAGAAGGGAGGCGAGAGTAATAGAGGGAAGCCTGCGTAAGGGAGAACTACCTTATTCTACATGTAGGCAGGCAGCACAAGACTCTTCTTCCAATATCATCTTAAGGTATTACTTCATTGTTGTAGCCTCCCTTTCCGCCCACTCCACCCATCGTCTCACACAGGCATCGACATTCCTCACACCATGCTCACTGGCCTCAACCTCGAACCACTCTCTATGCTCTTTCCCACAGGCCTCGCATTGCCTCTTGACCTGCTGATCTGCCAGCTCCAAATGTATCAATCTTTCGACGCGCTTCACAAAAGGCGCTTTGCGTACAGCGCCGCTATCAGCTCGCGAGCTCTGTGGCCGTGCAGATAAGTCCGGATAACCACTGGCAGAAGACGTGGTGGCATGGGGAGAATGCGCGGGAGACGTGGCCGGGCTAGATGAGAGATAAGGATACCATCGAACCAGATTCAGGGCATATCCACATTGTCGCTGCCACTCATTCATGCGACGAGTGACATTGTTGGCTCTGCCAATCTTGAGCATGATGGTTTTTTTCTTGACTCGTCTACTTGCGTCTGCGCCTCGTGTGGTCTCTTCTGTACCATCAAAGGAGAACTCTGTCATGACATCGCTGATACGGCGTGCATTCTGTGGGCGATCCGAGCCTGGTGATAGCAGAGATCTGGAAGTGGATTGTGGAGGTGGAGTTTTCGATTGTGGTGTAAGCCAGAATATATAGATGTAACCATCTTCATCTGCCGCGCTGATGGGCTTGATGAGTTCAGCGAGTAAGCTGGAAGTAGTCTGCGGCGGCAGTGTCTGAGGTATGAGCGACAGCAGGCGGCCAGTGTCGGAGTTGGAAGACTTCCGTTGTTTTGACGTTCTATTGCTTGACCCTGCTGACCGACGAGGTGGCAATTGCGACGACGACGACCTCCTCGAAGGCTGAGGCGTACTGAACACTTCCGCAGGCGGCTGTGTACTATGTTGCACGCGCTGCTTGTGCCGCACAATCTCGACGTAATCTTCATTTTCGCTTGACACACAGCATAACGAGCACAATGAAGTCCAGAATCCAGCTTTCTTACGCCTCGAGCTGGGCTTCACCGGTGGTGGCTTCGCATCCTGCTTTTCACTCGAAGATCCTACTGCGCCAGGCCGTGAGTCTGCAAAGTCTGTGGAAGCCGTCCATTTCGGCGGCCTCACGCCATCATTCGGTTTCGATGTCGCCTTCCGTCGAATGTTCTCTGGTACAGCCTCGATCCCGAGCCGTTGCACCAGCGTGTCGATGCTGCTCTTCTCCTGCAGTGGGTACAATTCTGTCGTCCGCTTCTTCTTCTTCTTCGATCGCTTGCTCGGACTGTCCTGTGGCAAAACCTGCGCCTGATCTTTGTGCTGCCAGCAGTAGAAATCCGCGTCTGTCACCACGCCGTCTTCGTCCACCACTGCCACCACGCCGCCTGCCGAGCTCCTCCTACTGCCATTGGGAGATGTCTTTGCTGCAGCCAATGCACGCCGACATGGCCGCCCGGAGCCCGTGATGCCTTTACACGTTGACGAGGGTTTCTTCGAATCGTTCCTACCGAGCAGGGCTTCGGGTGTGTTCGTGAAGTGGTTGGTCATGTTCAAGGAGAAAGAGTAGAACTAATGTACGAGTGTGACACCTACCTGGACGAAGTCATATTTCTACACTGAAGGACTAAGTAAGAGTGCATCGCCTTCACTATGGCGGATGGCAAATGCGTGACGTGGTGGACTGCGCTTGCACTGTACTGCATACTCGAGGTTGCTAATAATGAACGAGGCTGGCGAGGGAGGCTGAGTTGCCCTAGCCACCGTAGGTTACATTCACGACAGAGACGCGCTATCATGTGATGTAATCACCTGGAACTACACCTGATTAGTCATCGTCAAAGGTATTCGTCTTAGAATAACACTAGATCGATAATAAATGTACCTATTAGATTAGAGAAAAGCTCTTCTACGGACGAAAAAGGATCTCATAATTGCGAGCTATAAAGGCAAAGTAAAGTACTACACGTACTTGCAACCTGGCAAACTCCTAAGTAATCACGAGAGCAAGCACGAATCAGGAAAAAAAAGGTCCCATAACGTACGGAGCAGTCAGTAGAGAGAAGTGAATACGAACTTTGTAGCCGAATCAAAGTTAAGAAAGTTAAGAAGAACAATGCGTTACACAAATAATTCTCATCGCAAGTAAAAAAAGAGTACATTTCAGACTGCTCAGCTCAAAATGCTGCTGCAGCTTTGCCTCGCTCGTCGCCCTCGGCCGTGGTGTGTTTGTGTGGGTATGCCATGATAAAACTAATGTAATGGTTCGGATGCCGTCGGGCTCATCTTACCATCAAAAGTGCGTGTCATATGGGGATCTCTTTTTTTTTCTCTCGTTTCTGGAATCTTGATATGTTACAATGTGCACGCGCAGGACCTGCCTCGCTACAGGTGGGCCATGGCTGCCTTCTTCCTGGTGCTCGATTCCCGCAAATATCCAACTCGGTCAGAGTGTGGACTTCATCAGACTTGAATGACTTAAACACCGCGCCTCCCAAAAATGCCGCTCAATGCACTGGACATGTAAACACATTGGTGTTTTGCTTAGATTCTGGGTATCCACACTCACATTCTGTGGCGGTGAGCGTGCTTGTCGAGATGACGCTTGTGCTGGTAACTCGGGGGTGCGTATCCAGGCGCTGATGGTGGGGTAGAGGCAGGTGCAGAAACCGTCGCGGTGACTGTCATGTCGACCTCCTCAACGACCACCTCCCACACCTCATTACCCTTGGTGAGCCAAGTGGTCGTTACATCAGGGGAATCGGTACCACTGGCAGTTGGTGCGGATGTGATGGTACTGCTGGTACAGCTGCTGCTGGTGCTGGTACTGCTGCTGCTGCTCACGATGCTGTTCGGCGCGACAATGATGCCTCCCTGTGCAGTGGAAGTCACCGACGGGTTGGCGGGCGAGTACGCCGGAGCTGATGGGCTGAAGGTTGCTGGGGCGGAGGTGTGAGGAACAGCGCTGGTCTTGACGGTGGATCCAGCACCATAAGCACCTGGAACCGGGTACTTTGTAGCAGGCTCTGGGCCGTACTGAATGGGGACGCCCACTGGCAGACCATCACGTGGGCCAGCGCAGTCATCTTCCTCCAGATCCTTGGGCATCGGGAAGGTGCACTTGGCTGCGTCGCTGTCGCTCTGGAGGGTGAAGATGGGGCAGTCCTCGACTTGACCAGATGAGCTGGTACAGGTCTTGATGGCTTGGCCAAGGAAGTCGGCGGAGTCCCAGCCCATGATGAAGTCAGCGTGGTAGCTAGCTCCGACGGGATCGCCGGTGGAGAGGATGAACTGGCCAGGAACTCCGGCGAACTTCTGGGTGGCGAAGATGGTCTCGTAGAAGAGGAATGGGTAGTGGACGTCATAACCTTTGGGGCAGTTACCCTCCTTGACGAGCGATGGGTAGGCGACGTGTGATCTGTGATCGGGAGAGTCGGTCTCACCAGTGCCGCATGATGGGAATGCCATTTCCAGGCGCAGACCATCGACACAGTTGTTGTCGAGCTCATCCTTGGTGGGAAAGACGTGGCGGTAGAGCGATGCCTCTGGGTCCTTGGCGTAGTTCAAGCAGTTGTAACCAATGGCACGCTGCTTGAGGAAGAACTGATCGGTAGGATCGGTTGGCCAGTAGCTCAACTGCTCATCAGGGAATGGGCCAGTGAAGTTGCGGTAGGTTGGGTCTCCGGCAATCATCTGAAAGCCTTCGGGGAATGGCTGGACGTCATCCATGTAGAACAAGTAGTATGCGAGCATGCCTCCCACGTTCTCCACCATTTCGACTTGACCGTTGCTGTGCTGGAAGTACAGTGGCGGTGTCCAGTACGCGGACTTGTCCTGGACGACGCCACACGAAGTGCAGTCGTATTCTTCGTCGGCGCACTGCGCAAGGTGCTCGAAGGTCGTGTTCTGGCCGAAGTCTGTGCAATGTTCAGTACAGGCGCGGTGGCATGGTCACGAATTGCGCCGAACTCACTTCCACCTCCAAAGACAATGTGCGAATGATCAGCGACATCGTTTGGTGCAACCAGAGGGTCAATACGGGCAATGCCAGTGGCAGAGCGGCACGGCATGCGCCAAAAGGCGGCGGCATTGCCAGCGAGGGTGAGGGCGGTGACGGTGGTGGTGAAAGTCTTCATGTTGCTGATATCGCGCCTGGCGCTGGTGGTAGAGGATGCTGGATGAGCGCCTGCGCAGGTGATGATGATGATGCTCTGCGTTGCCGGCGCAGTGGTGGGAGAGGTGGTGGTGGTGGCTGAAGTCTATGCACAAGCTTCGCGCACTGCACGAAGACTGAACGAACGAATATCCGTGAGGGTAGTCAATTCGGGGACTCGCTAGCCGATGGTGAATCAGTCGGTATCGATCGGGGGCGAAGCTCGTGCTGTCGAATGCCGCGTGTCTTGTGTTGTGTCCCGCAGGGGCTGGCTCTGGTATGCACACCTTGCGTGGAATGTCTGTCGGTGTGTTGTGGGATGTTTGTTTGGTTGGCAGCGTGGGTCCGTGTGAAATGAATGGAACGACTGGTAGAGTGAAGCACTGGGCCTGCACAATAGGACAGTCTGGGTGGGTTGAGTGGGTGGTTGTGAGAGTGAGTGAGTGAGTGGGAGAGTGAGAGAGTGACAATGAGGTTGAAGGAGTGTGGTGTGTGCACAGCAGTGAGGGTGGCGGAGCGGACGACAAGCAGAGCAGAGCAGCAGAGATACAAAACTTGGCGGGCTGGAGGTGAGGAATAGGATATCGCGCGCGTTGTGTAAGGGAATGGAAGGGAAAGGACGTGCCCGCTGGGCCCACTGCGGCTATGCAGCTACCCGGCAGACTAGCCAGGGGTTCTGCGTTTCATTAAGATTAGACTTTGCGCATCGCATTTCTGATTGAACGACATCACGGCGAGCAGCGAGCAGCGAGCGCATGGCCGCGCCAATTGTGCCGCCAAATTCCATGGCAGCAGCTTGCGAGCAGTGATCCTATAGGACGTGAAGATGCACCCCAGGGCAGCCGTGTTGTTGGCCCACCGAGTGGGGGGCTGGCAAGAGGATGTGATGGTGGTGGTTGTGCGACCCTGACAGTATGCGATCGCCAGTCTGCGCGAATAGGGATCTCCATGTAGAACATAGCAGCAAGGGGCCTGTTTGGCCGTGTTTCCGTCGGCAGCGGCAGCATACCTAAATGTACCTAGTACAAACATACATAATTACAGCCAGAGGCGTGCGTCATAGCGAACCACCACCATGCACCACGAGGCCGGCGTACTACTGTCAGGTACATGTCCCCTATACATGTAAGGTACACATGTGTAGCGTAGATATGCCCCGTCTTGGCCTCCATTTCCGATGATGAACAGGCGGAGGTTAGCGGATGCACACCCCGTCTCGCGTTCTCTTTCAGACTAGACTAGCTGTATAGGTAGGTCCTGCTTACCTTACCTAGGGGTGCGACAGTCTCGACGAGTCCATGTGTTCAATGCCACGCCTGGCAAACCGTGTGCAGAGGCCATGGCAACGAGCTACACGAGACCACCCAAGGCCAACATCCTGGCGGGCGACCCACTGTGAGACTTCGATGCAGGACAGCATATCTCGGTAGTGACCGGTATTCTGGCATGCTTGCTTACATGAATACCTACCTACTACATGTAGTCAACCTCGTTTTCTTTCCTGTATGATTCTTGATTCGGACTTCTCCCTGCGTGTCTGCACGTCTGCATGCTGTGGATATCGCCTCATCATGCGTCGCGGGCTGACCACGTGCTTGACCGACCTGTAGCAGAGTGAGATCTGAGATGAGGCTCAATCATACTATACAGTATACACAGGGCAGTGAAAATAAAGTCTCAATGTACTCTATACATACAGTACAGTAAAAGGTAATCGTCAACATGCTGACGGGTCTAGGGTACCCTGTCCAAACTCAGACACGACCACCACCATCCCCGGGCAATAAAAATCTCGCGTTTGCATCAAGTTCAAGTCGGGGTTCGTTTCACAGAAGATTCCGGAATCTCAAATCGTACATTGTAGCAGTTCTTCTATACATGTAGTAGTACGGAGTAGTTGATGAATGAAACTTACTCCTCCTACAAAACAACAACGTCTATCTGCCGTTTGATCCTGCGGCGTGGCGTAGACATGTCAGGTAACCTTACATTTACATCATTCAACTGACGATCTACATCATTTCACTGACGCAACAATGTATATTTAACATCAATCATCCGTTGACGCTACACATGTACATGTCATGTATAATAATAAGGTACTGACTACTGACTACCTACTGACTACTTGAATCTGATTCTGAATCTGCGGGATATTATTATTGTCTGATGATACACCTTCCCGTTATGATGTTATGAATGCAACTCGATCTAGGAGAGCATCTACGAACGGCCTTGAAGGGTCTGTAGATTGCACGAGAATTGTCGTAGTGGTCGCATTTCCATTTATTGTATCGTATATGCATATCTCGATCGTCGCAGGCTTCCCCTCGTTGCTTGTCTTTCCATTTCATCAACGTTTATTAAAACTCAATCAATCTGTTGTATATGTGTATGCTTGGCCTACCTTACCTTACCTTACCTTACTGACCTTTCTTCTACTATAAATTCAAGGTACGTAGCTGTAGCGTGTACACAACACACCTAGCCAGCATAACCTACTCATCATGGAAATGCTGCAAGAGAGGTCTAGAGAGTATACGCTACCAGCAGGAGACTCGAAAACATCCAGACCAGAAGCACTACTCTATCCATCTCGCGTTCCAGACATGCGCCCGATTCCATTCGGGAACTTTGGCCATTACTACTACGACTACTACGACTACTGGATCTGGAAACTGTGATTCCGCTTCATATCGCAGGTCGTGCTGCTACTATAACGGCCAGCGCAGGATGACACTAGGTCCTTGAGTGCTGCTGCTGGTGGTAGTGGTAGTATCATTCGACGCTCTCACCCGCGTGGAGGATACCGATGTTCCAGCATACATGTATGTCTTCAGTGACCCCGAAGGTACTGTCCGAGTGGATGTGCGCATCCTAACGACAGTACCTAGTAGCATTCGACGACGACGACGACGACGACGACGGCTCACATTGGTACGAAAGTAAGTGTCTTAATCGCCGTTTTCACGACCAGTCGACGACATTCGTCTAGACTGAATGGCTCTCCTGATACTGTTTGTGCTGCCCCACCCACCTGCTGTCAAAGGCACGGTGCCTACATGTACCTTATCAGAAGCACATTCGAGGCGGGCGGGGCGGGCTTGGTGGTGGGACTGAGAGTTTGCGTAGGTACCTTAGGTAGAGAACGGCGCATCGTGCAGGACGGGATACTTGTAATCACTACCAAGCTTTTCTGATAACCGTTGTTTGTGTAGGTAAAATGCGTTCCAGGAAAAGAATTCTCTACCTGCGCCATTTTTCGTCGTCGTCGTCGTCGTCGTCGTCGTCGCCGTTGTTGTTATCGTCTTCTTTATCTCTCATAATAAATCTGCCTAACATCGATGCTAGTCCCGACGCTATAGAGAGATGTATCGTTGTCGGCCGGACGGAGCACAAGGCCTACTCGACTACCTAACTAAAAGACAACCTACCTACCTACCTACCTACCTTACCTTACGCTAAAGTCTACTACTACCTATACGGTAGCCTTTTCTTTTAGGTACCTAGTTACTCGCAAGTTAATATAGAATAAGGAAGTACGCAGTTCGAGTAGTAATTATCTAGGATAGATATTAGTATTTAGCCCTATAGGAAGCACGTAGTAAGCTAGGTATAGATAGCTAATATAGGTTAAGTATTACTCCGACAAGCAGTCTTATATACTTAGAGGCGCTATAGAACGTTTGTATTAGGGTCGATTACTTATCTATTATTAACGAGTAACTGCTCGTCTACTCTTTCCGTAGTATATTCTACGCGTTTCTAAGTCCTTAGGCTTCTAGTATTTCTTTCGAGTTCCTAGACCCGTACTTATCGGTAATAACGGTTTTTACTATAAGAGTAATATGCCCCGAACCTATAAGTGCTACTATAGTAGAGCTAGGGGCTATACTGTTATATAGGCGCATCGCTATCGTATAGCAGACGCGATAGGAGTAATGCGCAAAAGTTATTAACGTAGTCGTATCTATAACCTAAAGCTGCTACGCCTTCTTAGACTAAAGCGTTATAGAAGTATATATTTAAGCTTAGAGCTTCGGAAGGTTCTCCTCGATAGCTACTATATAGATATAGATAGGGGTCTCCAAATTCGGGAAGTAGTATATACTAGAAAACTAGGAACAGATAATACTAGGGAGTAGGGTCTCTACTTAATTAAGTACTTCGTAGTACTTAGCTAGTAGCCGTAAACTAATCTATTTAACTTTATTATATAGGGCAATAGTTAGGATAGCGTATATTGCTAGGCGCTCTACTATATAAAAGAAGAATAGGGTCGATAATAGAGCTATAGAAGGGGTAGGGCCTAGAATCTAAAGTATAAAATTACCTACGCTATCGACTATCTCTAGGCTAAACTCGTATAGACTATAGGGCAGATCCTAAAGGATCGTTATCTGTACTCTGCCTATACTATAGTAAGTACGTATAGTGTCTATATATATAGGCAAAGATAATACTTACGCGACGATGCGTATACCCCCTTACTATCGTAATTTCTAAATACGGCTGCAAACGGAATTGCACGCTTAATAATAGGAGCAGTTACCTTAAAGAGGGCTGTTTAGCTATTATAAATATCGTAATATAACTAATTACTAGTAAGGACTATAAGATTAGGTTTCTTAATATCTAGGTTGCTACTAACAAAAGCCGATATCCTTAGATCCGCTTCGCTTTCTAGTAGATCCTTTCTATCTATATCTATAGTATCGTTGTATATACCTACGCTAGTAACTATATACGTATTAGAAATCTGAAGAATCTTAAACCTGCTATCCTTTCTAGCTCTTAAAGGCGCTAGCCGTATTAGAGTCGGGTCGGCTCTGCTATAGAGAACAGATATTCTCGCAACCGGTATCCCGGGCGGCCCGTTTAATCGGATCGAAGGGCGCATTAGAGCCTATTTTAGTCGTAGGTTAATAGCATCTTCCCCGAACAGAACATTTACCGCCGTTATAAACGGGTGAATCTCGCTAGAGAACACTGCTCTCCGCAGCCAAATTCCGCTAGGTCGACTCTCCTATAGCCGGCCCGGGCTGGATTCTAGGTACAGTTCGGAGACCCGGATATCGGTTACTAATAGCTTATCGGCAGCAAGCTCTTCCTCGTCTACAAGCGCTACGTAAAGCTATGCGCGCTAAGGTAACTTGTGTAGATGGAGTTCCTTTTCGATGCGGTGCCAGACTCGCGAGTATAGATAGTGGGGGAGAGGCTGGATCGGGGCGGAGGTTGAGGCAGAGAACGACACGGTTTGATCTGCGACGACCGGGCGGGCGAGAGACGTCTCCATCGAACTTCGAAGGGGATGTACCTATGGTCTAGTGTTTTGACGTCCTATAATCATCAGCGCCTCACGTAATCTTCATTGGTCTACCTTAGGTAATCATGTAATGCGTCCGTTATCTGCCAACCCCCACTAGCTTTGGCATTGGCACCAGGCAGTGGTCCGTCACTGGTCAGTACTAACTACATGTAACTCGACGGCCACACCGCATCGTTTGAGACTTGGTGTCAAAATCTTGGTGTTTTGGTGCCATGTTTGTGATACCTCAAATCTTGTCGGGTGCAAAGACGAGCCTGCGAACGAAGTAAGTAGCCGAAGGTGGGAGCACTCGCGGAGCTTTGCAGTTCTTCGTGCGGATTCAAGCCCTTGGGACAGTACGAGCAAGTGTCTCCGGCATTGCATCTTGCCTTCTGTTGGCATATCGTGTAACTGAGCCTCTGACCTCGGATATATACGTAACCAGCGGCTTAGAGAAGTGTATGGGATCACCACATACTTCCCGCCGGCAGACTCGACTTTAAACCCCTCCCGCTGCCCGAACTCCCACGGCCTCTCTCATAAAGCCATTTGTTGTTCAACCCCACACTTGCCTTCTTTTCCTTTGTCGGCGTCTCAAATCTCCCAAGCGACTCAAACCCACTGATGTCCAGCCCAGTGTTGTTATTGCTCAAAGCCGTATAGCTCAATCTCCTCCTCTCGCTCCCACTGTAATCACCTCCCAGTAACGAGTTCCCACTCTCCGTCCTCCTCAACTGGTTCCCTTGTGCTGGTGAACCCCAAGGTGAGCCTGCCGCAGAGGTGCTCACCCGGAAACTTCCACTCGCATCAATTGGTGTCCCTCGTCCTGATAGCGGAGACGAGCCACCTCTCGTCGCATTTAGACTACTCGTGCGACTCGTCGGTGTCGCTGAGCGCGAGAACCTCGGTGGTGTAACGTATTGTGCTTGCTCTTGAGGTGTTGCAGGACGGGTCATGGGTGGTAGACCGAGGAGTTTGCGCTGCTGGGGGGTGAGGGGGACGTCTTCACAGGGGTCTGGTTTCCGCCAGAGGGGAATTGTGGCGATGAGGATGTTAAGGAGCATGAGGGTTTGAAAGGTCCAGACGGCGTAGCGTGGGTATGGGTAGACTGCTGCGAGCCATGTGGTGGGGACTCTGCAATATGGGGCGTTAGAGAGGATAGCGCAGAGGAGAGACAGATTCAGACGCACGTACGTATGGTAGAGCACACTAGGCGTGAAGAGGGAGAGGAAAATCAAGCCGGCACTGAGCAGGATGGTAGTGACATTGCTGCTGTCGAAGTTGGTCGCATTGCGTCGGCGGATGACTTCGTCCATGCGTGGATGCGTCCACTGTCCCGTCTGTCGCTGGGGTGTTCTGGGTGTCTGCGTGCCATCTTTGCGCGGTGTTGTGTGAAGGATAGCGGGCAGTGCTTTGGCGATGGCGTTGAGTGGTGAGGATCTTCCTGCTGCGGCTGCTGCTGTCTGCGAGGCAGACGTCGTCGTTGCCAGTGCCGTTGACGACATGTTGCTGTCTATCCCTGCTGTGTCCTGTGGTTAGTATATCAGTAGTGTTCTGTCTGTCTCTCGTCAGGCCATTTATGGTTGGACTGATTCAGTCATTATTATTGTCGCGAAGATCTAACAATGGTGGTTGCTATACCACTAGAAGGTAGCTCTAGAACTAGCGCGTCGTGGTCAGCCACACGTGGCACAGTTAGAGTATGAGGCAGTGAATACAGGTACCTTACTTCCACTGCCGAACTCATATCTATGGCTCGGCGAGAAGTACATGTAGTTCCATCTCATCCACCTCTCAAGGAAACATGGCCAACGCTCTGGAGTCGCTCGATGCGACGCTCGCCAATGTCCTCGCAGACTGGTCCATCGTCACCACGCTGCTAGCTCTCGTCATCGTCGCCTTCCTCGCCTATCCCATTGTCTTCCCCGATGAGCCCGACACTCATCCGCTCTTGCTGGCTCGACAAGCCACCGCAAGTCCGGTGCGGAACAAGGGCGAGTCGGCGGTCTATCGCTCGCCCGAAGTGCCACATGGCTACCCGCTCAAGTCGGGCTTGAACGTCAAAGATGCTGCCGCTCCGCGATGGGCGGCGGGGCGAGACGGCGATGTTCGAGATATCTGGCGCGAAGTGCAACGGGGTGGAAGTGCCGGTGCAGACGGCAAGGAGATCCCCAAGGGCCTCATCATGACCGTGCTGGGCAGGGAAGAAGTCGTCGATCATGACATTGACCAGTTGAGTCGGGACATTGCCATCATGGGCAAGCACTTCCAAGACGCAGGCGTCAAGAAGGTTGCCATCTATCTGCCCAACAGTGTGGAATATCTCGAGACCATCTTTGGTCAGTTTCTCCGTACTCTACTACTACGAAACCATCATCATTACATCCACTAACAGCTTCCTCTTCTTCCTCCTCTCCAGCTGCCGCTTTCTTCGGCATCAGCCCCGTCCTGCTACCCTACAACCTCCCGCATCCCAAAGTATATGAGCTTCTCGCCGCCACAGGAGCCGATGCTCTCGTCGCTGCGGCTGGTACTTTGCCGCTCGAAGGCCTGGCCAAGTCATGTGAGCAGCTCCGTCTCGTGACCTGGGTCGTGGAGAAGACCAGCAAGCACATGGACTGGACCGGCGTGCCCGACAATGCCCAAGATCATCTGCAGATCAGCGTCTGGCACCATGTCATTTCAGAACATCAGTCGTCCGCAGCTCCCGGCCTCCCAAGTAACGAAGAGACTGGCGACAAACCCAAAGATGTCGTCTTCGTCTGGCAACCTACCGACCCTTCCCTCAAACCCGACATCGTCGCCCTCTCCCAATCAAACATCGTAGCAGCAACCGCAGCCCTCATATCGGCCGTGCCCCTCCGCCAGCGCCTCACATCCGCAGATCTTGTCCTCCCCGCCGACTCCTTCGTGCACAGTTATGTCCTCTGCCAAACCTTCGCCGCACTATACACCCACGCCAGCCTCGCCATCGACAGCGTCGCCGCCCCCGGAGTCGACCTCACCCTCGTCCAAAGAGCCATCGCCCCCACCGTCATCATCGCTAGTGCCGAAAGTCTCGCAAAACTCCACCAACAACACCTCGGCAGTGTGAGCTCCTCCCTCCAAAAATTCGGCAAATACACCCAAGACCAAACCATTGCTGCAGGTCGCTTACCCACCGATGGATTACTCTTCAAGCTCCTCGCTCCCCAGTCCAGCGGATCTGCCCAGCCGGGCAAATTACGACTCATCTTCACATCCGACCGCTGGAGTGCAGGCTCCCCTCCTTTAACCTCAACCATGCTCTCCGACTTGCGCATCTTCACGCGAAGCAGAATCTGCTACGCATTGACTGTTCCACACGTCGCAGGCGCAGTGGCGCAGACGAATGTATTTGATTATCGCCGAGTCGATGGGAGTGGCCATGGACATTTTGGAGTTCCATTGAGTTGTGTGGAAATCAAATTGCTGAGTCCAGAGGACGATCAGATGGTTGGAGGGAATGAACCGAAGGGGAAGTTGAGAGTAGTGGGTCCGGCTGTTGCGAGTGAGAAGGGGCAGGTGGATCTGGACGTGAAGATGAAGGTCAAGGAGGATGGGACTTTGGTTTATGCGTAGCTCTCTAGCTCCCTCTCCCGTTGATCGGTCAGATGAGTAGACGTATAGATAAGGTATGGAGAGATGGCCAAGTGAGTGGATGATTCTGCTTGCTTGTTTACGATGGAAAAGAGAGTGATAGATTTTTTTTCGGTAAAATGAGATGAATGATCATTACGAGTTCTTGACGTGAAATGGAACTATGCCATTGATTTTGTTTTTTTATTTGTTTTTTTATTTGTTTTTTTATATTTTCTTTCTCTTAGTTCCCTTCTTTTCCTTCCTTTTCTTTTTCCTAACTTTACATTTCGGCTTGTGGCTGATTTGCAACTATTTGTTCCATGTATAGTTTACACCTCACACATTTTCCTCGCCCACTCGCACTCTCACTTATTCACACACACAACATATCATCACAACTCCGTCTTCCGTCCCTCGGCAGACCCTTGACCACCAATTGTTATCTTCCATCCACTTCCAATCTTCACCCCCGGATCCCTCACAACAGCCCAAGCAGCCTTTCCATCCTCTTTGTCATGGAATTCCAGCTCGGATAGTGTGTTCTTCTGCGTCTTCGTCTTCTTCTTCTCATCATCGACCCAAACTGTAACGCTAGCTCCCCCCTTCCACGTATCTGGAGCTCCCACAAATATAATCTTCTCCACTCTCACTTTGTCCATGGATTGGAGGTAAGCCTGGACAGTTTTACTGTTACTGTCACTGCTACCAACACTCGTGTTGATGTCCTCGCTCGATAGACACTCGGTGGTACCATTGAAGGCAAACTTCCGATGAATGTATGCTCCCACCTGATAATCAAACGACTCTCCATCGTCGAGATAGAGTGTACCTTCAGCATCACCCGACTCGCCAATGACGACCACCAGAGTGAAAGGGTCGAATTTCATGAGCCCGGAACTTCTCCGGGGACGATCTCTGCGGGGGAAAATCTTCCCACCTTGCATGAGCAGAGGGATTGTTTCGAGCGGAGAGGAGACGACGACTTCGCCGGGGCCTTGGTACGTCCAGTAGTCGAAGTAGTCGTAGTATTTCTCTTTGTCTGAGAGGTAGATGGGTGTACCGGGTTGGTCTGCTTTGGTGACGGGTTTGGCGAGAAGGCCGGTGGAGCCGAGGTAGAGTTGGTCATCGATTGCGAAGCCCTTTTCGTCACCTGGGAATACATAGTAGTTGGGTCGGACGATGGGCGCGCCGGAGATGTGGGCTTCGTGGAAGGCGGTGTACCAGGCGGGAAGGAGACTGTAGCGGAGACGGAGCGCTTGGGTGATGAGTTCTTTGTACGGTTCACCTACGAGGTAGGGTTCTCTTCGCCGAGTATCGATGTGTGCGTGGCCTCGGAAGAAGGGGTACCAGATGCCTGCTTGGTACCAGCGGGTGAGGAGTTCTTTTCCCGGGTTTCCAAAGAAGCCGCCGACGTCTGCGCCCGCAAAGGGAAAGCCGCTGATGCCCATGCTGAGGACCATGGGGATGGAAGCTTCAAGGTGAGACCATTCGGCTTGGTTGTCACCTGTCCACATTGCGCCGAGACGTTGACTTCCTGAAAAGAAGGATCTCGTGAGGACGAATGGTCTCACGTTGTGCTTTGCTTCTTCCTTGTCACGAGCCAAGAGGCCCTCGTACGTAGCATTGATCAAAGTCATGCCGTAGAGGTTGTGTACGTCTCGATGCTCCCAGCCGCCGTGGTGGATGTTGTCCTTTGGCATGGTAGTCTCTGGTCCATTAAACACAGATGGCTCATTCATATCGTTCCAAAGGAACAGGTTCTTGGCTGATCCCGGGAATTTGCTGTACTGGTAGAGACTGGCCCACCACTTGCGAGCTGCAGGGCTGAAGCAATCCACCCAGTGACTGCTACCTGGCCAGCACCAGCCTTCATATGTCTTGTCGTCCTTGTTGTGCACTGCGAGATCTTTCGATTTGAGCTCATCCACGACGGGATAGTTGCCCTCGTTCTTGATGTGAGGATCAATGATGGCCACCAACTTGCGCTCGTGCTCATCGAGCTGCTTTTGCATTCCAAGTGGGTCCTTGAAGGTCAAAGCATCCCATGTGAAGTACTTCTTGCCATCTGTGTATTCGATATCGAGCCAGATCACATCATAAGGAATGTTGTTCTTGTCAAACTTCTTATCCACATCTTTGACATCCTCGTCTGTGACATAATTCCAGCGACATTGGTGGTAGGCGATGGAGAAGTGCTGTGGGAGCTGCGTCGTGCCTGTCAGCTCAGCGTATTTGCCAATCACATCCTGTGGTGTAGGACCAAGGAAAACGAAGACATCGAGCAGGCCAGATTCGCTGATGAAGTGGCTGTCGGTGACAGTGTTGGATCCGAGGCCGACTCGCGCGGCCAGGCTTGATCTTTTCGTGACATCAACCCATGTCTCAGCAGCGTTCAGCCAAAACACACCCACAGTCGAGTCCTTTTTGTGGGCTTGCAGAAGGGGAATCGATCCGTAGAGAGTCATCGGACTGTCCATCTCATACTCAAAGACATCGCTGTTGTACAGCCTGTATGGTTCCGAGTACTTGCCATCACCCCCTCGAGTTTCCTTGAGGTTGAGAGGAGAAGCATGCTCGGCCAGACCGTAGACGTGGTCGTAGCCTGGGAAGGAGATGTCCAGAGCCACGGCTTCAGGACCGCGTGGCTTCGTATCTGTGTTTCCACCAAACGACTCGTCCCACCATGTGCTCTCCTCCTCTCCACTCTTGTCCTCTTTCTGCTCAGCCTTCTCCTCCTTGCCCTCGCCCTCCTTATCTTCTGGCTCCTTATTTTCTGCCTCCTTCTTTTCCACCTTTTTACGCCAATGCTCCACGTTCATCAGGCCTCGGTTATTAAACGAGATTTGTGTCTCGCCGTCGCGCAGCCATTCAATGCTGAATGGTGAGTGGTGAATGATGGCCTCGAAGGTGCTTGCAGGGCCATAGACAACCTTTGTAGTACCCTTTGCCGCGTCTTTGGACAGAGCAGCACCTGCACTGAGAGCTGTTCCCCCCACAATGGACCATTGCTCAGCCTCGTTGTATCTCTCCTTGCGAATCTTGCTATCGTGTCGAAGCTCGATTTGGCCCTTTTGCCGCCTCTCCTCGTCAACGGTCACACGAGCTACTCCAGATTCGTAAAAGGAGATCTTGACAGGTAGCCGGACGGACTCGGCAGTGTTGGCCAGCTTTTTGTACACGGTTCCCGTCAAGATACCATTGTTGAAATTGATGGACGATCGGTCTAGCGAGTATGGGGCTTCCCATTTCGAGGTGGCCAGAGCCGTGTCGGCGTAGAGTCGATTTCGTTTACAGAAGCCCGACTGGTCGCAGGTTTTGAAGTTTTCGTGCTTTACACTCACTGGGTACAGGATGTAAGGTTAGTCTCCCATGGTCAATTGTGCTGGTAGCAGATTCCGCTGAACTGACCGGCCGGCGTGATGAAAGTGAATGTGGCTAGCAGGAACAGCAGCAGCAGCAGCGAAGTGTGCCGTGGGCCATTGCAGCCCTTCATGGTGGTCTGTTCTGTCTATATGCCGCCGTCGTTCGCCGGGAACATTAGCAGGGAGGGAGGGTGTTCTACAGTAACGTACAGACTACAGTAGACCATCTGTCAGACCGGGGAGTGGAAGATGCCGAGCTCAGGGTAAGGTAAGGTAAGGTAAGGTAAGGTCATATTTTGAATAACGCTGAATCAATGGCCCCATCAATAGGGCCCGAATGTCCTCCCACGACTTCTTCCCCTCGCCCTCCCTGTCTCCCTCTCCCCTGCAGATCGGAGCCCCTCCAGCCCACTTTGCCCGCCCACCATCCATATTGTTGCGGCGGCGGTGAAAGCATGTCGGAACCTCCCATTTTCAAACACCTGAACGCCAAAGACCGTTCCCACCTCACCACCGCCCTCCAGCATCGCCACGAACACGACTTAGCCAGCATGTCTGCCAACGAGCAAACGTACGTGTTCTCTCCTCCTCCTCCTCCT